>JAJOZX010002847.1:285000-595776 GCA_023014485.1 Bathynomus jamesi
TGCACGTGCGTTTGGTACATTGAATGGAAAACATGACGCTCTGATTAAGTAGGCTAGATGATTGAATGGGCCTAGTAATGATATAAAGAATGCACGTGCGTTTGGTACATTGAATGGAAAACATGACACTGATTAAGTAGGCTAAATGATTGTATGGATGCACATAGAATAATTGATGCGGCCTAATAATAATGGATTGAAATGCTTGACAATGATTACACAAATATCATTTATATATAAGACCATTATGTGATGTTAAGTGATTACGCCAAGAGAATATTTAGTTATCACATAAATATATGAATTGAACATAATAACGGATGAAACTCGGAATTACGGTATTGAAATGACACTTGAGTCAGTTGGAACGCTTAATTACTCACTTTGGGAGTATAGCCTACCGTTCGGCGGTAGGCTAATGTAGGCTTCTCAAGAGTACTTAGAATAGGAGGTACTTATCTTACCCGGACGATGTAAACTCTGTTGAAGGCGGGTTGAAGAGGAACCTATTACCGTAGACTCGAGTTGTCGTTGTCCGTTAAGCCTCTCGAGATGATGGAGATGCTTGTTGTAGGCTTCGTACGGAGGCCTGAGGTGATGTTACTTCTCGAGGGCCTATAAATGATCTTGAAGGCGTAGGCCTGAGGTGCTGAATATATCTCGAGGAATGTAGAGAAACTTGAAGGCTGACCTTGTAAACCGTAGGCCCGAAGTGATTCTGGTTGGGCTTCTGGATTGCTTCTGCAGGCGGTCTATAGAAGGTCTTACTTGATGACAAATCGTAGGCCTTGAAGGAAAAGCACGCCGCTCCTCCGGCAGGGAGCCGGAGGACGGTTGACGTGATGAGATTTGCTCGACGAGGTAGAAAGCGAGTGTCTCTGTGAGTGAGTGTGAGTGGAAGCTCGCTTTTATACGTAGTTCCTGTGACGTAGGACTTCGTGCCAAATCTTAAGACGCCTTCTCCGCGCGTCCTTTTGTTGAAGAGCTTGCGTTCGCGCCTTTTGGGAAGAAACAGACTTTCCATTGTTTAATTCTTTGCCCACGTGTTTTTTCCAAGACTGTTTGATGATAGCGTGGAAGGAAAGGATTTGTCTGTCTATTTGTTGGTCTATTTCTTGTCGATCCGCTATATATATATATATATATATATATATATATATATATATATTTGAATTATACTCTCGAGGTCGAACACTCGCTTTCCGATGGTGCTCGGAATTAAGTCAGCATGATTTTTCTTTATATTTCAATGTTCATAACTATTGTATGCAGATGTACTGTATTTATAAAAAGAATTCGATGTATTATGCAAACCAATGAGAATGGAACTAACTAATTAAACGATCATTTTCAAATTTACTCGTTATATTTCAATGAATTCTTTCGTGTATTGAAGACTCACCCCTCCCCCAACATCAAGGTATGGAGAAGAGGAAGCCAATATACACATATCTGTACAATTGCGATCAAAGAGATAGGACTGATATGCAAAGGTTAACTTTTCCAATATATATTTTGGAGATAAGATATGAATTCCAGGCTCTCTCTCTCTCTCTCTCTCTCTCCTCTCTCTCTCTCTCTCTCTCTCTATATATATATATATATATATATATATATATATATATAGAAAATGAAAATGCTCTTCAGGTTCTGCATATTGAGAACTAAGTATGTCTGTTAAAATAACCGCTTGACATATTAATAAATATTGCATACAACTGTGTATTTATTTACTCCTCACTCATTTTTAAATTATGTCTATATATGCGTCTTAATAAGATGATGGGCAACCAGGATGGTTTGTGGGCGCATTCGTGCGCCCTTCCGTCAGTGACAAGCACACAGAAGGGCTCGGCAACATTCACCGGTGGTCACTATACTCTACATTCATAACATAGTAGCATTGGGCCAGCTTGGCCAAACAACAACAAGCAAACCATTGACTACGAAGGTCATCATTGACTGATCTCATTTTAATCACTTCACATTTAGTATCTATGAGTATGTGGAACTGGCTAACGACATTTCGTCGATGGAATATTTTATCGACAATTTTAGTGTTAGACTGAGTTACGTTAAGTTGGGTTATTAGAGTGGTGAATATAGGTCGATGGTGAATGTCTCGTGAAGCATTTTTATGAATCATGTAGCCCACCGTTCATCTCGGTATTATTAATGAAACATTATATAGGCAACACTTTGGGATGCTGGAAATCACCCTGAAGGAAGTGGACACACTTTATTGAGCGTACGTTTGTCCCTACTTTCTATTAATTTCAGTTGATTAATTTCTAGATATTCCACTAATATACTGAATACATTGAGGTAGACGTTTGTTTAAGTATCTGGTTTTATAGCCTGCTAAATGTTTTAACTATTTGGATATGTCCCAACTTTCTGGAGCTCTAGAAAATTGAGTTTTCAAACTTCCCATTTATAAAAATTAGTTATTTTTCTCTTCTCTGTACTCAAATGCCAAATTTTTGTTAGAACAAACCTAAAACGTTAAGACATTTGACCGGCTGTAAAGTCAGATTCTTAACAAAATGTTTACTACAATGTCCAGTAAAATAATTAGTGAAATATATTGAAATTAATCATTTCAAATCGCTAGAAAGTTGAGACAAATTTACGTTTAGCGAAATATTTACATTTCCTTTAGAATGAAGACTGAACTCGTTTTCATCTAGTGGCGTTTTAATTCTATTAAATACATTACTAATCTTGAGAATCACCATCAACCATTGTTACAATAGGGTATTTTGCAGTTAAACACCCAGAAGATTGGGCCACATGTCACAATAGAAAAAGGGATCTGCAGATTGTTTGTTGGGCATCTATAAGACCTGACATGAACGCATTAATAGGTTTGGGAGCACCTTGATAGTTAGCTGCGGAAACAGTTTTCCTGTGAACTTATACCACAGTTGTGACAGTTTAAAGTGAAACTTTACCTCGTTTGCAATTTCTTGACTTATCTCTTCAATACCATTATGTCCGTAAGAAAAGTACTCGACATTAGTTGACTATTTTTCTTATCAATGTCTATAACCTGAGTAAATGCATGGGTTTACTCTGATTCACCATCATTCCCATTCGTCTCCGTGCCCAAGAATAGGAAACAGAGAAAGTGAGAATCTCAAACGAAGCATTTTCAAATCGGTCTATTCCCAATTCATGTCATTCTCATTCCCATCAGGTATGCAGACAGTTGGTCGAAATACGATTGGCCGACAGACAACTGGTCGACAGGACAACTGGTCGACAGACAATTGGTCGACAATATAAATATAATATAATATTATATATATATATATATATTATATAATATTATATTTATATATTATATATATAATATATATATATTATATATATATATATTAATATATATATATTATATATTATATATATATAATATAATTATATTTATATATATATTGTATATATATATATATTATTATATATTGTATATTATATATATATTGTATATATATATATATATATATATATATATTATATTATATATATATAATATATATATATACATGTATATTATATATTATAATATATAATTTATATATTATATATTATAATATATAATTTATATATTATATATTATAAAATATAATTATAAAATAAGTATATAATAATTAGTCTAAATACTTCTGTTTTCAATATGTTCGAAAAATTTCCTCTTCGAGAAATTTCCTTTTTCCAGAATAGTCTCAATCACGGAGTAGTTTAAATCACGAGTTTGATTTCCCAAACCCATACCAGTATTATGGAACCTATAAAAACACAACCTATGAGTAGATTTATCTTTATAATTTTGCAACCTCCCTTCGGGGAGACAAAAAAAAAATGGTGTCAATAATCCAGCAGGGTTGAAGCACCTTAAACAGAAAAAACAAACAAACAGTATTGTGGACTTCGTTAGAACAGAGAGAGGTGCTAGAAAACTTCTGTATGAAGGATTCGCATACTTAGTTGATAGAATAAGAGAAAATACAATTTATTGGAGATGTGAAAAGCGCAAATGGTGCAGTGGTAGAGTGAAAACAATTATTCTATACCAGTTGCTTAAAATTAATCGAAATCTACGGGAAAATTATTGAATGACCGGTTAGGGCAACTGTCCGCCCTTGACGATCGGTTAGGTTAGGTCGTGATATTTTCGTTCGTTAACAGAAAGAGAGTCGATATTGCAAAAGATGATATACAGTACTACAAACTTTCTATTTTTCATGTTTGATCCTTTGCCTTTCCAGTTAAACAACAGCAAACTAGCAAAATGCTTTCACATTTTAGGTCCAGCTTGACTACAATAGGATTATTTTTATTGTAGCCCAATGCGACAGGCTACGAAAGATTATAATTATACACCATACATGCACCATACGTACGAGTATACAAGGCCTGCCATCATTCATTATGTAGCTTATAAGACGAAGCTAGCTGTACTCCCTCCTTGAACTTTACTGCTCATACATATTGCAAAGGTGGAAAAAGCAAGGGCGCCGCAAGCCGCTAACACCGAAACCATTCGCGGATATTTTATTCAACAATTAGTTTCGAATTCATGCATGAACGCTAGAACCAATGAGTTATTTCCTCGTTCATGCATTTTCACACACTGAGAAAGGAGTACGATTGTGGGATCATACATAAAATAAAACTTTACTATAAGCAGCAAGTTAAGAAAAGCCCGTGTGTGTGTGTGGGTTGTCTGTCGGCCAGTTGTCCTGTCTACCAGTTGTCCTGTCGACCAGTTGTCTGTCGGCCAGTTGTCTGTCGGCCAATCGTATTTCGACCAGTGGTCGGGCTACCGCCTTTCCCACTTTGGTCCGGGTTAGGTTACAATTGGTTAGGTTAGGTTATGATTGGTTAGGATACGATAAGTTAGGTTCTGATTGGTTAGGCTAATGTTAGGTTAGGTTCTGATTGGTTAAAATATGTTAGGTTAGGAAATATTAAACATTCCCACTCGGCGCCGTTTGCCGCGAGTGGGAATGTAGTGACATTGTTTCCCAAATCCAGAAACGATTTTCTCAAATGTGGATTTTTCACTTTTGTATATTCTCACTTGTGGACTATGAATGCGAATGGGAATACCATTGAGTGGGCAATAATCAATACATGGCCATAAAAAAGGTATACTTCTGTTGCAAAGGTGCTCGTTCCTAAGAGAGAAATTGAAGTTTTTATCAATATGGGTGATTAAAAGCTCATGCGTCTATAGATTTTAATTTTACAGTATATTGGGGCAGGTTGTATCTGCAGTTTTATTTTTGATTAATGATCACTCATTGGCAAACCATTCCCATTCATGGTTCACAAGTGAGAACACACAAAAGTGAAAAAAATCCACATTTGAGAAAAGCGTTTGTTTATGTGGGAAACAATGTCACTATATTCCCAATCACGGCAAACGGTGTTGAGTGCAAATGTTTAATGTTCTCGAACCTAACTTATTTTAACCAATCAGACACTAACCAATCAGGAACTATCCAAACCAATCATAACCTAACCTAACCAAACATAACCTAACCGGGACCAAAGTGGGAAAGAACGTGGATGAGAATGAAAATGACATAAATTATTATGAATATAACTATTTTAAAATGCCTCGTTTGAGATTCTCACTTTCCCATTCTTTGGCGCGGAGTCGAATGGGAATGACGGTGGGTGAGAGTAAACCATCTTTTCGAGGGATTACTGTACTTCGAACTTGGCGCCATTCCCATTCTATTAGCGATCCGGAAGTGGGAATTACAGATCCAGAAAAGAGTTTCCTCGTTCGGGAAAGGATGAAAAGGGGGATGTAACGTAATGATTACTTCCCACTCGATGTCATTTCATTTCCATTCGTGGTCCGCAAATGAAAATGTACAAAATGAAAACTCCATATTTGACAAAAAGAATTTCTTGATTTAGGAAACAATGTCTTACTCGCCGGAAAAGCTTCAAATAGGAAGGGCTGATACTTCCTGACCTAATTTAATTTAACCCAACATAACCTAAAATTATCCTAACCTATCGTAACCTAACCAATTGTAACCTAACCTAACCCGGACTAAAGTATCATAGGAAAGGTTTTGGGTGAGAATGAGAATGACATGAAGTGGGAAAAGTCCAATCTGAAAATGCCTCCTTTGAAAATCTTACTTTTGTGCATTTGCATTCGCGGACACCGGATGGGAATGGGAATGATGTTGTGTGGGGTGACACCAATGTAACTGCCTGCACGATCGGTAATTTCTATGAAAAATCTAACTTAAAGCGGGAAATCTTACGAAATATAGAAATGAAACGATTTGAGAATTTCGTCCTTTGAGATTCCCACTTTCAGATTTCTCATTCTTGGACGATGAATTAAATGGGAATGACCGAGAGGGAACATTGAGAAAAACCTCCCAAAATCTGCAAATAAAAATGACTGTTTGGCCTTTATTTATAGGGTTCAACAAGCGGGATCCAGGAGTCAACTGGTGAACTTATTTCCCCGGAAATTCCCGGTGTAATTTTCAAAGCTAAAATTTATCAATGTGAATATGAATAATTTTCGTACATTTATTTTGTAATGTTGAATTGGGTGTAGCTGCCCCTGTATCACAGGGCATGTAGTATATATATATAGGGTGTAACAAAAGTCCGTTCTCATAGGGAAATAAGATATAACAGAACTGAACGAGAAAAGCTTTTTAACTATACATTACAAACAATACAATCAACTTACCAATTAATCCAGTACATGCTCAAATTGCATTCCACGTAACCGTTGACACAATTCTACTCATTTTGTCGCTACAGTAACGATAATCTTATTTCCCTAATGAGAACGGAATTTTGTTACACCTTTGGTTAACTTTTGGTTAACTTCCGCCCGAATTGTTCATTCTGACGAAGGTCAAGCTTTTCACTCCACCTTAGACCTACAGTTTAACGTAGAATCCGAACCACGCCCCATCAGCAGCCCAGCGTCTTAACCACTAGGCCACCTAGTGTACCCATTTATCTACCAACCACTTTCTTTATTGTGTGGAAGGATGAACAGCTGGGTTTTGCTGCGCGCCGGCTGCCATCGGGTCTCGAACCCGTGGCCGATGGATTCGTAGTCAGCAACGCTAACCACTACACCACCTTATGTATACAATATATATATTATATAATTATTATATATATATATACAGCGTGTCCCAAAGAAATGTATACCCACTTTGTTCGATAATACCAGCTATGGGGATAATAAATATATTACTTTTTATATGATTTTTAATAAAGAATTTTCTCCTGAATCTAAATATGTAATTATGTTTATTAAAAATTGAAGAACAAAAAAGTTACAGATGTTTAAATTATAATTATCATTTTCGAGACTTCATGTGCGATATTTTCTAATATTTTAACCGACTGTTTTGAGATACTTATGTTTAGTGTTGATATTGAAGCATAAATGTTGTAATTATTAGTTAATTCAAAAAATGTACAAATTCCATGGTAATGACACTTTATCTAAGATGTTCGACGTCTTCCAGAACGTTGTTTTTGTAAGTTTTGCACAGTGCCGTCGGTTTCAAACTTATCTCGTATACGTGCAAAAATATTAGAAAATATCGCACATGAAGTCTCGAAAATAATAATTATAATTTAAACATCTGTAACTTTTTTGTTTTTTCAATTTTTAATAAAAATAATTACATATTTAGATTCAGGAGAAAATTCTTTATTAAAAAACATATAAAAAGTAATATATTTATTATCCTCATAGCTGGTATTATCGAACAAAGTGGGTATACATTTCTTTGGGACACGCTGTATATATATATAATATATATATATATATATATATATATACTGTATATATTATATATATACTGTATATATATATATATATATATATATATATATATATATATATATATAATGTTTAACACCTAATTAATTGTTACCAAATTACGAACATTGCTGAATGATCGCAGTGTGGATCATTTATGTTTCTTGAAAAATTATTTCAAAAGTAAGTGAATGATAATATTTTATGGTTAGCAAATTCTATTTCATTTTGCATAAAACACTTGTAGAATCTTTACCATTTGGAGTACTACCACTACTACTGTACGATAGGATTTTTTTATAAAGAAACTGTTATTTTTTACGTTATATTTGAAAGCTTTTTATAGAAGGAATTTTTTTCAAGAATATTATTGTTTTCAAGGCGGAAATTTGCTCTATATTATTTTTTTTGCAAATATCCCAGGTGTTCAAACTGTTTATATGCCTATTCTCCTAAATAATAATTTTGTTTAAAGGTTTTTTAAATATTCCAACGATATTTAAGATTGCTACTAAATCCCGGGAAATTCTCGGTATCCTGGAATTGCTTGAGTTTGAATTTTCGTGTATCGGGGTTGGGAAGAACCAGGAAATTGATGAACCCTAGTTATTTATATAACTTTAATGAACCATTAAAAGGCCTCAAGTATGGTGCATGTATGGTTTCGAGGATAAAAAAGAATGCTAAAGGACCCTCCCAGTCTTGTCCTAGTACGGATTAAACCAAAATAAAGCTCTAAGTTCTTATCTGATACCCAGCCCTGTAACTGATGCCCGAAAACAAAAGGAGTAAACACAGGAGCTTGTAAACGTGAGCGAGTCGGTACCATGACTCCAAATGCCAATTTTTAACTAAAAACCACTTAATTAAAAATTGCCATTTGCCTCTGAAGAAACACATGAGGCACATTTTTCAAGAATCCAAGTCACTTTGATTCTGACAAGCTAACTGTTTTTCAGCAATGTGGCCACGTTGTGGCTACGTTGCACCACCACTTCCGGTTAGATCAGCGAGGTTAAGCGACGTTAGTGGCTCTGTTTAGTAAATGGATGGGTGACCGTTCTCTACGTTTAGGTATGTAGCGACCCGTAGATGTTCAGAACCCACGTAAAGCTTTAGGTTCTCTCCGTCACATGACCTTTGCCGTTACATAAAACGGTAAACAACTTCAAACATTATTATTATTGTCCCACAATACATTAAACTCACCTTGGATTCGAAATTGGCAAATTCGCTTAATGATAATGGCGTAATTTACACCAAAAACCTTACCTTCACAGAAATTAATAATAAGTGAAAATGCACCACAAAATATTGTTTAATAATGATGTTTTATCACCATATAATAATAAAAAATTAGTATTATTTATTTGTTCAAAGAACACAAACCCAAAAAATTGAACGCTAATTCTGGAAACTTCAAACGAGTCAGAAAACTAATTTTTAGTGATTTACTACCGCCTGCTGTAATATCCCTTGACAAATAACTTCTTTCAAGCGTGTATACACACATTTCTTTGCTATTTTCCAAACATTATTATTATATTGTTTACTGTAAAATGTTAATCATAAAAAATATAAGTTTCAACAAAGTAAAATAATGTAGTTAAGGATTTAATGAAAAACCAGTGATTTTTACGTAAATAACATTAAAACCATCAGTGTTAACTATGATTAATCTAAGCTAATTATCTTATTAAGTAGATGTTGGGTATAATAACAAAAAGTAAAAAAAAATTCTTGAGATAATTTTCGTTTTTTAAATCATTTAATAGGAAAAAAAATTTTTTGGAAATAAACATTTGAATTGCAGAAGAGTCTTTGTTCTGAAACCATTTCTTCTCAGAAAGCGCATCATTACTTATCATCCACTGAAAAGAAAAAATACGAAGCTCATTTTGCTGAAACGAGTTTTAAGAGTGAGTTAAGAATGAGTTTAAGAGTTAAGAAACGAGTTTAAAGACTTAAGGAGTGAGTTGAATATTCCTTCAGTTGCTATTTGAATCTAGTCTTCTCTGCCGATCTCATCGTATATATACGGTCTTTATTGTATGGAACGGACGATATTATTCTCCGACTGGGACAAACAATTTCAGGCCCTGAAGAACTTCTAAAGCTCCAGAATCAACATTCAAAACTGAACGAATTGAGAATTTAAAAAAAAGAAAAAGAAAAAGAAAATCAAAGAAACTTTCCTGTTTGTTTTTCTAAGCTTAAAACGGCCTATTTCAACGATTCCCAGGAACTGCGTTTGATTAATAAAAAAAAGCACAATCCAGTGCTCCAGAAAGCTTATTTTGAAACTCTCAAAGAACAAGATGAAATGCGAGTCCGTTTTAGATGCTTATTTCAATCCCAGTAATTAAAGATGATAAGGGGAGAAACACTCGAGAACTGAGAAAGGAAATGTATCTCTATATCTCTGAATGCTTTCGAAGAAGAAGAAGAAGAAGAAGAAAAAGAAGATTGAATAGAATCCTCCTTGCATCTGACTGGAACCGTAACGTTAATTTGGAAATGCAAAAATATACGAGAGTTTTAAGTAATTTTTTGATGTACTTCAACAGCATTAGATAATATTCTTTTAAATTAAAGTATTAACTTACATTTCTTGTGATTTTCCATTTAAAAATACTGTTTCTATATACAGGGCGTCCCAAAAAAATGTATACACACTTTAAATAATTATAAAGGCAGTGTTTATTAAAATACATTTCATTTTCAAAATGTAATAGAATCTACAGACATTATTTAATTGTTTTGTCCACGCCTGTTTTCAAACTGACGTCCGTTCTGGTCCAGGCACTGCTGATAACGCGAAGCAATGGAATCGCAAACATCACGAAACATTTCGTTTGGTATTTGTGTGCATTCTCGTTCAATGGCTGCTCTCAATTCAGCGACTGTTGCAGGTTTTATAGCGTAGACTTTGTCTTTTAAGTATACCCATAAAAAAAAGTCTAGTGGTGTGAGGTCTGGTGAAGCGGAGGGTATTCTACGAAACCCCTTCGTCCAATCCACATCCACATCGTGCCAAGTACCACTCGCAATACTCCACTCTTCGGTAGAGCGGATCGAAAATGAGGTTTTTAAACTTTTTTTCGAAATTCAAATATGGCTAGTGCGGAAAATATGTGGGTGCTATAGATAATGACTGTGCATAAATATTAGTCCTGCGAAATTATATCTTCAGGTGCCATAAAGCCGTCGAAAAAAGTGAAATATAATGATTTTCTTATATTCTGCATTAGTACAATAACTGAAACTTACTTGTTATTATTATATATTAAATGTTCCAATTACCAAAATAGTTACTGAATTACGCAGCTCTTAGTTTATTTAGATCAATGTTCTTTTGATTAATGATCTAAATAATCCAAAACTCACCACGAGGAGGTGGCTGCGTGTCGAGCTCCACCCATGCCCTCCCAACCACCCATCCTTGCGCATGTTTTTTTCTATTAACGTTTTATTTAAACTTTATATTCAGCTTTACTTTCGAATGATGGCATTTTTTTACGTGACTGAAGTGTTGATCTTATGAAGCCATCTCGCGCGTTCAATCCAAATACTTTTGATGATGCTTCAGTCACTAATTTTACCATTCTTTCTACTACTTGTGTATGACAAGGAAATTTCTCGAATGGAGGGGTACTCTTGTTTTCTATGAATTCTTCAATCTCATTTTCTGTCAGGTGTCTTGTCACAGGTGGTTCAGTGACAATGCATTTTTGCCAATTAATTAAATCAGTATAATCAGTAGCTTCAAATTGAATAACAGGTACTGTGAAACGCCTCACAACTTTTTCCTTGTTTGTTTGCCTTGCTTTCTTTATTCGCCTCCACGCTAATTCTCTTATGGCGCTGCGGTCATCATGAATCATTGATGCTAGAATATTTTCTGGATTTGCAAAAAATGCATTTCTTTGTATGACAGGGTTTACAATATCCTTTACTTCGTCATTCAGTGTTCTTGTTAGTTCAATAGTTTTGAAAACATGTTTTGAGCCATTGACAAAAGACGTACTTTGCTTAATAGAAAACCACATTGGGATGTAGACCTTCATTATAAAAGAAGCAATGTTCATGAGGTTCTCAGATGGACTTACAGTTGAAACGTATAGACGAAGCAACCGATTTGCTGTAGACAGCCATCGTGAATGTGCCATTTTGCCTGGACTACGATGAGCAAGATCTGGAGAGCAATATCCCTTTGTTATGGCCTGATGAATATCAATTAGATATTTTTGGTCGGTGCTAAGATCTTCACAGTCTACAGTTGGTTCCTCAGCATCAATCCTTTCAAACTCGACAATAGGAAGACTCTCACAGTTCTCTAATTCCCTGCCAATAGGACCGGTGAATCCGCGGGGGCCAGATGTTTTTCCATCCAGCTTTGCAACTAAATGGCGTAATGGCAATTCATTGGCATGGAGCTGGCACACTAAATGTTGAACTGGCTTCTTCAGCTTCAATTCTATAAGCCTTATAACGCCTCCCTTTTCTCCAGTGTTGACTGCTGCACCATCGCATCCAATGGCAACAAGGTTTTCCAGGTTCATGTCATTATTTCCAATATACTCAAACATTCCTTTACATATTTCTTCAGCTGATCCAGAATTCACAGAATAATGGCCCAAATAATCTGAACCAGGTTCTCTCACTAAAGTGATATGTTCTTCTGTTACCTTCTTCTGATATACTTTGGACTCTTTTTTTTCTTGGAAGAGTGTAGAATCTTTTCGACCATCAAAATAGATTCCTCTGATTGGGACCTGATTTTGATCTTTCATAATTTCTGATCTCTTCTTTTGTCTTTCTCTTCTGATTTTACTCCGATCCACTACTTCAGATGTATTGTCAATAGAAACTTCTCCAATATCTTGCAATACTGCACTAACAATGAATGCTGCAGCTCGATCTGAAACTGCAGTCCTGTCACAAGCAGTAGCCACTGAAGGTAGATTTGTAGTTTTCCTTTTCTTGAATAATTGTTCTTCAGGTTGTTCGAGCTTTCTCTTCGAGCTAACTGGCTCTGGAAATGTATCGTCTGATATTTCGCCAGATTCACTTTAACTATTTGATGTCGATGATGATAATTCAACATTTGTATCCTGCAATTTCCCTGTGAAGATTCTTTGGTGAGCCTCACAGCTTCTTTTTGCTTTCTTAGCAACGTAGATGCTTTTTTCTTTGAGAGTGTAATATCTACTCTATCAATAAACAGTTTTCTTTCACTCCTTTGATCTAAGAGGAACGTCACTTCTTCCTTTGGAACCGTTTTTTCTTTGGGACAAGAACATTGTGTTAGTACTTTGCACTTGCACGCTGCAATGTCAAAAAGTTTCGTGTGTGCTTCTTTTTTGAACATATCAATCTTTGCTTTGTAAGCTTCAGAATTTGTTCTGCTTTGGTATGGCTTCATAATGACACGATACTTTTCGTGGTAGCTTCTGAACATTGTTTCAATTCGCCTGTCTGACAGAATTGGGACGGAAGCACTTTCCCAAATTGTTTTCAATTTATCAACAACTTGTTCTAATATTTGAGATATTGAAGGATCTTTATTAGTATTCTGTTTCAAATCGTTTCTTACAAACAAGTAATATTTAAAAACTCCTTCGTATGTAGGAAGATTCCTGTGCCACAAATCTTCCCCCATACCAAACATGGGGCACTCAGTTGAGGCCCTGGTTGATTTTGCACAAACTCGAGACATTTTGAAAGTATACAAATCTGAAAAAGAAAGAGCTAATATCAATTATACGTTAATTTCAGTTAATAGTACATGGCAAACTTAGGGCAACACAATACAGAAATGCAAAATATATAAGAAATATAGTTTAGACTATCTGAGTAACGCCAACAACAGAACGCCCACCTGCTACGAGAGCGACAGCTACACTGAACCGAGGTACTCACGTGACAGCTGAGTGAGCTGACTATAGAAAACTGTTTTTAGAGAATAGAAACTTTTTTTAAAGGTTGACTGAGCTATTTTTATACAAGTGTGAATAAATTCTTGTCTATTGTGCATCGTGGACTCTTCTGTAATTATTGGTTAAAATCTGCTTTTTTCAATTTTTTTCAATATTGAAGGTCATTGTGGCACCTGAAGATATTAATGTTATGATTTTAAATTTATACCAGCTTATTTCCTCACTACTCCACACATTTTCCACACTAGCCAATTTGAAAATTCGAAAAATGAGTTTTTCACTCCGCCCTACTCTTCGGTCCGTATCATCTTCATTAATAGCATGGACTAATCTTGGAATGTAACTTTTCCATTGACAGCGCTTCAAAATGCGTTGGACAGACGATTCTGAAATTCCTACCTCACGACTCGCTTGCCGCACAGATTTTCTTGGACTTTGGTGATACGTTTCCAGTACTCTTTCTTGCTTTGTGGGGCTTGTCGATGTCCGTGGTCTTCCGGAACGCTTCTTGTGGACATTCTGAACAGTTCCATCGGCTTCAAACTTATCTCTAATTCGAGTGATGGTAAGTCGCGTTGGTGGATCTGTTTGAAACTCCCTCCTAAACTGTCTTTGCACTTCAACTGCGTTTTCACACTTCCAGTAGCATTTTAGAATGAATTTCCTTTGTTCAAAGCTTAGTCTGACTGCCATTATTAATTCTAGTGGGTTTAACTTGGAAAGAAAGAAACATCAATTGAGCTATCAGCTGTTAAAGTGTGTATACATTTTTTGGGGACGCCCTGTGTATATATATATATATATATATATATATATATATATAATATATATATATATATATATATATATATATATACACAGACCGTGCATGGAACAAGGAACTCTTCTGGGAAAATTAAATCCACTATAGTCCGAATAAGTAATGGTAAATGACAAACACTATAGTTTTCCTTATTCATGATGTTAGCCCGACGTGGGCAACGGGTCACTCGCAAAGAGGCCCCAGAAATATAGCTTCCCTCACCAGTTATCTGCAAAGCAGATAGGATCCAGCTTTGGGACAGGATCTAGGGGTTACAGCTACACCTAGCCTACTATATCCAGAACCTCAATATAAGCAAAAGAATCGTTGCATTCGCGTCGGATTGAATACATCAAAGAAAAAGGGGTAACTATTGTATTTTTAACCAAAAACCAAAACTTAAACTTCAACTGGCAAAATTGAGCGTCCACTTTTCAAGGCACATAACATGACCGTTTCATGATGGGATTGAACTCAGAATGGTCCGCTGAGAGTGAGGGAAGCTATATTTTTTGGGCTTCTTTGCGAGTGACCCGTTGCCCACGTCGGGCTAACATCATGAAAAAAGAAAAAACTATAGTGTTTGTCATTTACCATTACTTATTCGGCCTATAGTGGATTTAATTTTCCCAGAAGAGTTCCTTGTTCCATGCTCGGTCTGTGTGTATCATGAATAAACCTCAGGGAACCATTCTGAGTTCAATCCCATCATGAAACGGGATTTATTTTATACCGAAACTGAAGTAAAACGTGCAGCGTGCTGGAGGGTCCGTCCACGCGTCGCAAAGCAACGTCCCGAGTAGGGCATCTTACCACCATACCATTCAAGAAACTACGGTTATTGTAGTTTTCTATGATACATTTTTTGATGAAAGCGCAATATGAAACGAGTTATTGGATGCTTTTAAATATATATATAAATGATGAAAATAACCACGAAGGAGGAACTGAACACAGAATGGTGCTCAAGCGCTTTCGTCTAATGACATCCTCAGGAATGTCATTAGACGAAAGCGTTTGAGCATCATTCTGTGTTTCCTTTTTCCTTCGTGGTTATTTTCATTATAAATATTATTCACGTGTTATTTACGTGAAATAATTTTCATATATATATATATATATAAAATACAACTCTGAATGGTCTCCTGAGAAACTCTTATGGTACACACAGACCGTGCATGGAACAAAGAATTTCTTATTCCATGCACGGTCTCTGTATAAGATATATGATATATATATATATATATATATATATATATATATATATATATATATATATATATATATATATATATATATATATAGGGTGTGTCATATAAAAAGGGTACATTTTACAAAGGCTATAAAATCAACATTTGTCATTTAATTTTAATAAAACTTCTACACAATAAAACATATGTATTTTTCTCTATGCAAACAAGTTTTCAGACTAAAATATCAAATAATTCAAATTCTATCAACATTTAAAGAAAGAGTATGATTTTTGTACTTAACATGCAAAAATTATTAAACCTTTTTAATATTTTTTTTTATAAAAATAATTTTTAACGTAAAATTTACCTGAAATTATTAAAAAAAATTGTTCGAAATGCTTTCTTTCCATTTCAATAACTTTTTATTCTTGGCCGGAATATGGGAGAACTTAGCAGTCTACAGGACAGTCCGGTAGCACAGACCCTGATTTTACTGGAACCCTGCATTGTTTGTTATAAAGCAAATTTTTACATATTTTGAAAGCTTATACCACCTCATTCAATAATCCATCGGGTGTACACATGACCCCCGCTTGTCCTTTTCAATATGGCCGCCATTTCCCAAGATGGCCGGCGAAACTGAAAAATCCCATATCCTGGTCAATACTTGATGGATTTTGATGATCTTGGTGTCATTTCTAGGGGTTTTTAGGATGATGAGTCGATCTGGAGGGGTTGTAGATACTTTGGGAGTCGTTTTGACCCACATTCGTCAATACTCAAGGTCAATGGAGGTCAAAAATCCACAAGTGATGGCCACGTGGGTATGCAGCCTCAATGCTCGTGTGAGTCTGACTGCTGACCTCCTAGATATGAGTGAGCACCTAGAAACATTCCATCTGTACCACAAAGAGGAGGCAGGAGGTCGCATCAATCATGATGGAGAAGATCGCCAATCACTTGATGATTCCCTTTCTTAGTGCATGGACCCAATGAATCCAGAGTCACATCCAGGAGGCAACTTATACAATATTCAGACAGGGCAGCTTGCATCTCCAGATGCCAATGCCGATAGAGCTGTTAGTATTGGAAGACGCAACTGGCACAGTAAGAGTATGGCTACCGAAACATCTTTCTCATGCATCTGTAGTACTAGCTTCCTTTTGATCGCTACTATGATTTCTCTCCGAAATCAAGCACTCGGGCAATGAGAAGCAAGAGCAGCAGAGTTCACAAGCTGGACCTCAACACCCCATTGCCTACAAGAGACGCTGTTCTCACGTGCACCGCGAATCCTTGCTGACAGTGAGTATCTCGCAACTGTAACCCAAGACCATGAGCTAGTGCTTGCAGGATGGCAGACCATACCGACTTCCATTGTGCGAGGCAGGAGTCGAGCAGCATTGGAGCTCTCATCATCTCATGAAGAGGCTGACGTGATAATAACACAACACGCTATCGCACAAACTGAGAAAGATTCTGATGCCCGCATCTCCATCATTTGTGATGAAACAGACGTGTTTGCCATGCTGACTCACTTCTATGAATTTAAGAAACTAGGCTGTCCCATGATTATGGAGTCTCCAGTGCGTGGCAGAAAATCAGTGGACATCCGAGCAACTGTAATCCAGCACAAAGACATCATCCCACAAATCCTCAAACTACACGCTTTGAGTGGTTGTGACACAGTTGCAGCAATACATGGCATCGGCAAAGCCACTGCCATTGCCACAGCCAAGAAGGGTCGGAAGCTAGGCAAGCTGGGGTCCCTTGATGCATGCTTTGACCATATCGAGAAAGAGGCAACAGCGTTCATTGTTGCATGCTATGGGGATAAGAAATCCTCATCTCTTACTGAGTATCGTCAGCGAGTATGGGCTCAGAAGACAGGGAAGTCGGGAACTGCTGCACCCAAACTATGTTCTCTACAACCAACAACTGAAGCTTTCCATCAAAATGTGCTCAGAGCCCACTACACTGTGGCGAACTGGCTCGATGCACTAAAATGTGACCCACCACCACTTGATCCTGTGCATTATGGGTGGGAGAGAGACGAAACAAACAGAGTTCTCATCCCAAAAAACCGTTGGTCAAGGAGTGTGCTTAGCACCAGATGAAGTTCTGAAGCTAATCAGATGTGGGTGTGAATCACAATCAGCATGCAGGGGGAGTCGCTGCGGCTGCATGGGACGCGGAATCCCTTGCACAATGTTCTGTGCATGTGGCAGCGGCTTGGATTGCAACAATCCATTGACCCAAAACGCAAACGAAGAGCAGACTGATGATCCTGACGATCCTGACACAACCATGTCTTTTGATATTTGCCCCCAATAAATAGTTACCTAATATGAATAACTGCATCAAAGTTGTCAATGCCAATCCCCCAGCTAGGTGTGAGCTTTGTTTTGCTTACGAGGTCATATCTTATAGCTTTGCAACCTTCCATAGAATGCATGTGCCCTGCACTTCAGCATAAATTGTGGTTTATATCCAAATATCCATATCCATATAATGTGGTTATGTCATTTAAGCATTATGATCTGGTTTTATCTGCAGAAAAGATGTTAAGTGCTCAGCAGTTAGCTAGATTGTAGAAATTGTCACTGAAATACAGCAAATACAGTGATGTCAACTGTGGCATTATCATATTTCAAGGCCAAACTTTAACCTCAAATGACCTTGACTTGACCCATGGAGTGCAAAATGACATCCTACTGTTATCATGTGCCTATAGAACTACTCAGTCTCGCCAAAAACCGTAAAAACGACAGTAAGATCACCAAAATATCTCCACGACTGCCCGGGATATGGGATATTCATTATTTCGGGGGGCGTTTGACCTCCAATGACCTTGAGTATTGACGAACGTGGGTCAAAACGACTCCCAAAGTATCTGCAACCCCTCCAAAATCGACTCATCATCCTAAAAACCCCTAGAAATTATACCAAGATCATCAAAATCCATCAAGTATTGACCAGGATATGGGATTTTTCAGTTTCACCGGCCATCTTGGAAAATGGCGGCCATATTGAAAAAGCCAAGCGGGGGTCAGGTGTACACCCAATGGATTCTTGAATGGGTTGGTATAAGCTTTCAAAATATGTCAAGATTTGCTTTATGACAAACAATGCAGGGTTCCCACCCAGTGCAACCGGACTATAGGCTAAAAGATGTCGCTCATTTATGCGAGATCATCTTTCAAAAATGGGAAGAGCTTCCACGGGAACAAGTAAATCGAACCATAGATGAATTCCGGCCAAGAATAAAAAAAGTTATTGAAATGGAAGGAAAGCATTTTAAACAATTTTTTTAATAATTTCAGGTAAATTTTTCGTTAAAAATTATTTTTATAAAAAATATTAAAAAGGTTTAATAATTTTTGCGTGTTAAGTAGAAAAATCATACTCATTCGTTAAATGTTGATAGAATTTGAATTATTTGATATTTTCTTCTGCAAACTTGTTTGCATAGAGATAAATACATATGTTTAATTGTGTAGCAGTTTTATTAAAATTAAATGACAAATGTTGATTTTATAGCCTTTTTAAAATGTACCCTTTTTTATGGCACACCCGTTTTATATATATATATATATTATATATATATATTTTATTGGGGTTGTTTAACCTCCTTCGCAACATCTAAGGTCATATGACGGAGGGGACCTACAGCTTTACGTGGGATCCGAACCACGGGTCGCTACATAATCTAGGCGCGAAGGACGGTCTCCCATCCAACTACTACCCAAACCCAGTGTTGCTTACCTTCGCTGATCTCCGGGAAGCGGTGTTACGACATATACTGTGTGTATATATATATTACTACACTTCATTGCAGAAGTCCTGTCCTGTTATTATCACAACCAGTTAATGCTTTTTAATTTATAAACAATAATTTTCATAATGTATGCATTCTCTTAAAGTATATTTCCAAATAAATGGTTTCCTTCAAAACCCATATATTGGTTTCCATCGTAACTGGTCAGCCGATGCACAAATGACGTTTACACACACACGCAGCAAGTCGATTGAAAGATATTTGCAACCTTTCACATAGCGTGAACATTACTAACATTATTCTGGCTAATTCCAGACGATTTTATTCAATCATTGGGAAGACACCAGTAGCATGGGCGCAAAAGGGGAGAGTGCAATGCAATTGCAAATGTTGATAAATGTTGCAAGCTGCTAGGCAACAAGGGGAGGGGAATGTTGCAATTTTTTGGCAAAAAGGGGAGCGGGAATGTTGGAAGATGTTATGCAACAAGGGAGAAGGACAATGTTGCAAGATGCTATGCAACAAAGGGGGAGGGGGAATGTTGCAAGAGCAACCAGGGGTTATGCAACTTGGAGGCGGAGTTATCCCCTAAGAGAAAGAGAGAGAAGGAGAGAGAGAGAGAGAGGAGAGGAGGAGAAGTGTTCGCCTGGCAGGAGCCAAGCGCATATTAAGACTTCAGGCGAGCGGCCGTGTCTTAGTATGTTCCGAATCAGCCAGTTCGCTTATCTGGCTGAGTTGCCAGATTGCGCTATTTATTTAATTAAAGCATATATTCTGGCTTAATCAGCCAGTTGGCTTAGAAGGCTGAGTTGCCAGTTTGCACTATTTATTTAATTAAAGCATATATTCTGGCTTAATCCGCCAGTTGGCTTAGAAGGCCTAACCAGCCATTTGGTATAATTAAATAATAATAATAATGTTTATATATATATATATACACAACCAAAACAATTAAATAAAACACCACCACATCACTCTGTTTATTTAGACGAATTATTGGATTGGCATAATCCGTCAGCTGGCTTAACCCGCCAGTTGACTTAGAAGGCCTCACCAGCCATTTGGTATATTTAAATAATAGTCTAATAATAATAACGTTTATATATACAACCAAAAGAATTAAATAAAACACCACCACATCACTCAGTTTATTTAGACGAATTACTGGATTGGCATAATCCTAGTCGGAGGTGTACGTACATTTGTGTGCGTTTGTCCCCGTCAGCTGACTTAAACCGCCAGTTGGCATAACCCGCCAGTTGACTTAGAAGGCCTAACCAGCCATTTGGTATAATTAAATAATAATAATAACGTTTATATATACATCCAAAAGAATTAAATAAAACACCATCACATCACTCTGTTTATTTAGACAAATTATTGGATCCAATTTCACGAAATATATTGAAAATAAATATACATTCCTATACAAGCCTAGGAATATATGCAATAAAAAATAATAATAGCATAAGAACTACGAACGAGGAGTATATATATATATAAAAAAAATAATAATATACAAACCCGGAACTATCCAAATCGTTCATTCTAATGAAGGTAAAGCGTGCCACTCCACCTTAGACCTACAGTTTAACGATGAATCCGAACTACGTCTAAAATAAAATGTTAAAACACTCCTCTACACAATAAAATCTAATTTCAGAATAAAAAAATTTTAAACAGCCTAACCATACAAAATATCACTCGGGAGCGAAATAAGACGGTGTACTGAGAATAACAATCACCTTGTGAAAATAATATTTATAATTTACTACAGAAATGCTTATTCCGTCGAAGGTCAAGCTTTTCACCCCGTCCTAGATCTACAGTTTAACGAGGAATACTACTACAATAGATGTAGTTGACCTCGTGAAGTAGTGAGTTGACTTATTTTACTCTCCATCTCTCAGGTACACCCGGATCATCGGGATCTTCTTTTCTATCCCATGGAATTTTAGATCCTCCCCTTTTCCGTACCGTAACCGTTGAATTTTATCAGTGTTAAACTTCATATAAAAACTATGCAACATCTCCTAAAACTTATTACATCATTACCCCTAGCCCGTCCTTCATGCATTAAAAAAACTCTACTTTATCGGCAATTTTTGTTTAACATCCCCCGTGATTGTTCATCCCGGCGAAAGTCAAGCGTGTCACTCCCCCTTGACCTACAGTTTAACGTTGAATCCGAATCACATCTAAAATAAAATGGTAAAACACTCCTTAACACAATAAAATCTAATTTCAGTACAAAAACAAATTTAAACAGCCTAACCATACAAAACATCACTCGGAATTGTCCTGAAAATGAAAGAAAGAAAAAAATAAACAACAACAATCAGCTCACCTATAAAAATATAAAAATTGATATAATTTGTTATAAAAAGATAAAAATTTGTTTAATTGAAATAGAGAAATTGTTTTCATAAATTCTTTTGATAACTTAATTTGTTTTTTACTTTATATATATATATATATATATATATATATATATATATATATAAAGTAAAAAAACAAATTAATTTATCAAAAGAATTTACGAAAACAATTTCTCTATTTCAATTAAACAAATTTTTATCTTTTTATAACAAATTTTGCTTATTTTGAAGTCTCGCACAATTTATATATGGCAAGCATAATAAATTTAAACAGTCCGAATTTCACCCAGTATAAATTAGTCTTTAACGATTATTTTTCGACTTTAAACCTTTAAATTAACTTAAAATTATAAAGCGAACTAAAGCTACAAAGCGATGTCTGTAAATCCATGATTTACATCCAGTCAAAAAATAATCTTAAAAACTCGACTAGATCCTGGAAAATTTTGCTACTTCTTTACTGAATCTCTTAGAATGCTCTAATATATAGATATATATAGATATATTTTATTACCTAAAAATGCGTCACCATACGCTCAAACATTTTAAACCTTACCGTATAAAAAACAACGCGAAAAGGAAACAAACAACTCTCGAATCCCGACTGTAATTTTGACCACATTATTACGGCTTCGAGAAGACGATCAGAGAAATTTTGAGTCAAAACGGTTTGGAAATCTAGACTCCAACAAGAAGAGAAAAACAAATTTTTTTGCCCGCGAAAATTACGAAAATGCTCGCTATGAGAAGAAATTTTGAAAATGATAGGCGCCATCTTGAAAAACAGTTACAATGATTTGTTAAGGAATGAGAATCGAAATTTGCTTGCAAATGGGTTAACACAATGCATCTCGCTATTTAAATAATCGAACCAGAATATTTATTAATGCTATAATACGGGTAGCAACAATTTTGACCGAAATATAAGGCGACGTGGGAAAGCCCTAATATTTATATAAAGGGACACCGCGTAGCCACCAAAATGTTGCGTTTAATTTCTTTAACCCTTTACTGCCTAAATATTTTGTAGGGTTAAGTAATGAATGCGTGTATTTGAAAGGTTACAAATTTGTCCTTTTGGGCAGTAAAGGGTTAAGGGCCCATTCCTTCATTATTATATTTCATTATTTACTCTACTTTCTATTCATTTTCTCTCTATCTTTCATTTGTCGTTCTCTTTACTCTCGTCGCTGTGCTTTATAAATATGGGTAGCACGTGACCGAGTTTGAGGCGCCATTATGATTCGAACAATGCAAAGGAGACCGGGGGATTGATTATACACTAATTACACTTTACTAACTTTTATTTATGCCGATACGCTTTTAGATAAGCGGGGTAATGCGATGGGGTGGGGGGAGTAACGTTAACATTTTAAGGCGGAGAGAGACGTAGTACTATTCTAAATTTACAACTACATCGTAACACACAAAAACACCTTCTTAAGCTCAAGGCTGTCCGATGACTGAAGGGCATTTCTCCACAGACAATTGTTTTCAGGGGCTAAACACATTTTTATTCACACTCCGTCTAATTCTGCGTATTGTCAAAAACATTTAAAAACGTAGAAGATTGGGATCTATCCAACAATAAAGAATTATGAAATGCTTCGATTATATATATATATATATATATATATATATATATATAAGATCTACTAAGTCCTTTTTCATCCGGTAATTAAAAGAATACATTCATTTTCACCTGTTCAGTCTCATTTGTTTAAGGTTCAAAATTGAGTGTCAAACGTGTTGCAAGAGAGCATTTTCTTCCTCTACCAGGCGGTCATGTGTGGCGGAGAGCGCAAGAGAGCAACTCGTTCCTCCACCAAGACAGGTCTAGAGGAGGGACCACCAGCTTAACCTCCGTGTGAAGAGAGGCCCAGCAGAGGTGGTCACTAACAAATGGTCATAAGACAGCAGTAGGACATTTAACACCGAGAAATTTCAACTCTTGAGATATGGTAGAAATGAAGAAATTAAACAGACCGCATATTAGGCCAGATGAGCCGGGTGTACATGACTATATGCGGTGGAGAGCGCGAGAGAGCAACTAGCTCCTCCACCAAGCGGTCATGTGTGGCGGAGAGCGCAAGAGAGCAGCTCGTTCCTCCACCAAGACAGGTCTAGAGGAGGGACCACCAGCTTCATCACCGTGTGAAAAGAGGCCCAGCAGAGTGGGTCACTAAAAATTGTAAATTTTTATATTTTTATACGTGAGCTGATTGTTTTTGTTTATTTTTTTCTTTCTTTCATTTTCAGGACAATTCCGAGTGATGTTTTGTATGGTTAGGCTGTTTAAAATTTTTTTTGTCCTGAAATTAGATTTTATTGTGTTAAGGAGTGTTTTAACATTTTATTTTAGACGTGGTTCGGATTCAACGTTAAACTGTAGGTCTAAGGTGGAGTGACACGCTTGACCTTCGCCGGGATGAAAAATCAGGGGGGATGCTAAACAAAGGTTGCCGATAAAGTAGAACTTTTTTAATGCATGAAGGACGGGCTAGGGGTAATGATGTCGTAAGTTTTAGGAGATGTTGCATAGTTTTTATATGAAGTTTAACAGATAAAATTCAACTGTTACGGTGCGGAAAAGGGGAGAATCTAAAATTCCATGGAATAGAAAAGAAAATCCCCGATGATCCGGGTGTACCTGAGAGATGGAGAGTAAAAGAAGTCAACTCACTACTTCACCAGGCCAACTAGATCTATTGTAGTAGTATTCCCCGTTAAACTGTAGATCTAGGACGGGGTGAAAAGCTTGACCTTCGACGGAATGAGCATTTCTGTAGTAAATGATATATATATTATTTTCACAAGGTGATTCTGTTATTCTCGGTAAACCGTCTTATTCCGCTCCCGAGTGATATTTTGTATGGTCAGGCTGTTTAAAAAATTTTATTCTGAAATTAGATTTTATTGTTTATCTGAAATTAGATTTTATTGTTTATCTGAAATTTTATTGTTTATCTGAAATTTTATTGTTTATCTGAAATTAGATTTTATTGTTTTAACATTTTATTTTAGACGTGGTTCGGATTCAACGTTAAACTGCAAGTCTAAGGTGGAGTGGCACGCTTGACCTTCATTAGAATGAATAATTTGGATAGGTCCGGGTTTGTATATTATTATTTTTTTAGTATATACATATATATAATATATATATGCGCCTCGGTGGTGCAGTGGTTAGCGTCGCTGACTACGAATCCATCGGCCCCGGGTTCGAGACCCGACGGCAGCCGGAGCGCAGAAAAACCCAGCTGTTCATCCTTCCACACAATAAAAAAAGAAAGTGGTTGGTAATAAATGGGTACCCTAGGTGGCCTAGTGATTAAGACTCTGGGCTGCTGATGGGGCGTGGTTCGGATTCCACGTTAAACTGTAGGTCTAAGGTGGAGTGAAAAGCTTGACCTTCGTCAGAATGAACAATTCGGGCGGAAGCTAACCAAAGGTTTAACCAAAGGTTTACTCCTCGTTCGTAGTTCTTATGCTATTATTATTTTTGATTGCATATATTCCTTCGCTTGTATAGGAATGTATATTTATTTTCAATATATTTCCTGAAATTGGATCCAATAATTTGTCTAAATAAACAGAGTGATGTGATGGTGTTTTATTTAATTCTTTTGGATGTGTATATTTAAACGTTATTATTATTATTTAATTATACCCAATGGCTGGTTAGGCCTTCTAAGTCAACTGGCGGGTTATGCCAACTGGCAGTTTGTCAGCTGACGGGGACAAACGCACACAAATGCACGTACACCTCCGACTAGGATTATGCCAATCCAATAATTCGTCTAAATAAACTGAGTGATGGCGTGGTGTTTTATTTAATTCTTTTGGTTGTATATATAAACGTTATTATTATTATTTAATTATACCAAATGGCTGGTTAGGCCTTCTAAGTCAACTGGCGAGTTAAGCCAGTTGACGGATTATACCAATCCAATAATTCGTCTAAATAAACAGAGTGATGTGGTGGTGTTTTATTTAATTGTTTTGGTTGTGTATATATAAACGTTATTATTATTATTTAATTATACCAAATGGTTGGTTAGGCCTTCTAAGTCAACTGGCGGGTTAAGCCAGCTGACGGATTATGCCAATCCAATAATTCGTCTAAATAAACAGAGTGATGTGGTGGTGTTTTATTTAATTCTTTTGGTTGTATATATAAATGTTATTATTATTATTTAATTATACCAAATGGCTGGTTAGGCCTTCTAAGCCAACCAACTGGCGGATTAAGCCAGAATATATACTTTAATTAAATAAATATTGCAAACTGGCAACTCAACCTTCTAAGCCAACTGGCTGATTAAGCCAGAATATATGCTTTAATTAAATAAATAGCGCAATCTGGCAACTCAGCCAGATAAGCCAACTGGATGATTAGGAACATTAAGACAACGGCCGCTCGGCTGAAGTCTTAATATGCGCTTGGCTTCTGCCATGCGAACACCTCTCCTCCTCCTCCTCTCTCTCTCTCTCTCTCTCTCTCCTCTATCTTTCTCTTGGGGGATAACTCTGCCTCCAAGTTGCATAACCCCTTGTTGCTCTTGCAACATTTCCCCTCCCTTGTTGCATAGCAAATTGCAACATTCCCCCTCCTCCTTGTTGCATAACAACTTTCACCATTCCCCTCCCCTTGTTGCATAACTTATGCAACATTGATCAACATTTGCAATTGCATTGCACTCTCCCCTTTTTCACCCATACTACTGACACCAATGCAAGAAAATGATAAATGAGGATCTCATTATCTGAACCAATTAGTAAGAAGAGAAGCAAAAATAATAATACTGAGTAGAATTGAATCATTCTTGAAATTACTCTGCTAATCGATTTTTCTACGATATTTTTTGCACAATATTATGTTTTATAATTGCTACTTTAATTTGGTTACAGTCAGCAATCTTTTTTAAGCTTCAAAGGTGTAATTGACTATTTGAATATGTTTACTGTATATACTAAATTTGGTACTTTAGGACTACTTTAAGTAATGAATATGTATGTTATTTTTGTGCAATTGTACTCTTAAAACTCAAAGTGCATCCATTGTACAAGGTGTTTCAAAAGTTCGGAATCATAGGAAGTATATATATATATATATATATATATATATATATATATGTCTAAATGTCCCGACTTCTGGCTTCCCCGCTGCCGATACCAGGAACGCAGACCTGGCTGCTACTGCCCATTCGAGATGTTATGGGCCTCTGCCTGATTCACTTCTCATAAACTTATTTAACATTCCTGTCCTCTCCTCAAATTTTCAATCTGTTGAACACCACCACTCCTCCTCTGACACTCATCTTCTCTTCCTCAATGAAACTCGGGTGTCAAGGACGAGTGACAACAACCCCTATTCTGTACCCTCCTACAGTGACGGACTGGCCTATCGGGAGTTCGGAGTTTTCCCGATAGGCTGGTGAGCCAGTGGGCCGGTGGCTTTACTGAAATAATTGTACAGTATGATTGCGTGGTTGTGTATCACAATATTGGATCAAGATTTCTCAAGTGGAGCTATTTATAAATACACATGTATAAGCATATGTGTGTGTTAGGGGTGGGGAATAAAGTGACTGGAATTTCAAAGTACAGTGACTTTAAAAAAGTTTGAATTATATGTGTTATCCAGCTCTTGTCAGTAGCCACAACTAATTTTGATGTCGAGAATGCCTTTTATTGTGATTTATTGTGTGGACTAATGGTACAAAATCCTGAAAGTGAAGAGGGCGTGCAGCATTTGAGAGTTGAAAAAAAGAAAAGTAATTTGTTAGTTTTATGTATACTGAATGAACATGTAATTAGTAATAATTACTAAGAATATTAGATATAATTATGAATGACTGTTATTTTGTGAGAACCTCAGTGTAAAAATGTAATTCTGAGCACTTTGTACTTAACTTTCTCGTATTGAGTGAATATAGAAAGTAGATTCTGAATAAAGATGTTCTAATTATTATTACTATAACATTAAAATAAATTATTATTATTATAACATTAAAATAAATTATTATTACTATAACATTAAAATAAATTATTATTACTCTAACATTAAAATAAATTATTATTACTATAACATTAAAATAAATTATTATTACTATAACATTAAAATAAATATTAAATAGTGTGAAATACAGTTATTAATTTTTTCCACTATAATTGCTTAGTTGGGAGTTTTCCCGGGCTGCTTTCCTGAGCCAGTCCGTCACTGCCCCCCTACTTTTTCTATACTCAATTTCATTCCAAAGGTGGATGTTGCGTATATATATACGCAACGACCTTACTTGCTCTCGTATTCCCGAACTCCAATCCTCCGAATTCTATACCCTTTGGCTACGGCTTACACGCCATTCTCAAACTAAATACATCTGCGCTGTCTACCTTTCGCTTAATTCTACTGACTATCCAAAACTCTTTGACAACCTCCTCACTTCCAAAGTGGAATACATTCTATCCCACTCTCCCTCTGCTGAAATCTTAATTTTAGGTGATTTCAATGTTCACCACCACCTTTGGCTTTCCTCCCCTTTCACTGACATCCTTGTTGAACTAGCTTATAACTTCTCTAGCCTGAATGAACAAGAGCAGATTGTACAACACCCGTCGTATCCCCGATCGCCTTGGAGATAGGCCCAACATTTTGGATTTATTTCTCACCACTCATCCTTCTTATTCTGTGAAACATTTTTCTCCGTTGAGCTCTTCTGGCACACAATCTTATATCTGTTTCCTGTCCTATCGCTCCAATTCGGGCTGTGGATCCTCCCAAGAGGAAGCACTTTGGCGCTGCTGATCGAGAAGCCCTTAGGCAGTACTTCTCTGATATCCCAGGGAATGATTACAGCTTCCGTGATCAGGGCCCTTCCGAGTGCGCTGAGTGCATTACGGAGGTGATTATCTTGAGCATGGAGGCGTACAGTACATTCCATATTCTATTCCTACTACTAATGCAAAAAAACCTTAATTTAACTTTACTTGTTCTAATGCTATCTGCAACAGAGACGAGGGTTTCAGAAGGTACCGTCGCCATCCAACTCCTAACTCTCACTTAGTTTATATTTCTGCCCGGAATCGTACAAAATCTGTTCTTCGACAATCCAAAAACTCCTTCATCAGACAAAAATGTGAAAACTTATCCAATTCTAATTCTTCTCGCTCTTTCTGGTACCTACCTAAGAACCTCTCCAACAACTTTACAATTTCTTTCCCTCCTCTTTTCCATTCCGACGGCTCACTTGTCGTCTCCTCTCCTGATAAAGCTGAACTCTTCGGTCAAACATTCGCCTTCAACTCATCTCTGGACGATTGAGATGCTGTCCTCCGTCTCCTCTTCCTCCTCCCCCTGACTTAATTTTGTCTGAAATTAGAATATTTTCCAAAGATGTTTTTTCTGCCCTATCTGGGCTCAACTCTCGGAAGGGTACGATCCTGATGGTGTTCCTCCTGTTCTTCTTAAGAACTGTGCTTCTGTGCTGATATCCTACCAAGGCAAACTCTTTCGTCTCAGTACTTTTCATTCCTGCTGAAAGTTCGCTTTAATTCAGGCTGTCCCAGAGAAGGGTGACCGTCCTCAACCCTCCAAATATCGTTCAATTGCTTTCATTTCTTGCATTTCCAAAGGTTTTTGATCTACAGTATGCTTAGTGGGAAGATTCTTAAATGCCTCTCTTCTCACAATCTTCTTTCAAATGGTCAGTATGGGTTCTGCAAGGGACGCTTTACTGGCGATCTTTTTGCATATCTCTCTGACTCTTGGTCATCCTTCTTTCAGGATTTCAGTGAAACCTTTACTAATGCGCAGACATATCAAAAGCTTTTGATAAAGTCTGGAACAAATCCTAAATTTCCAAACTGCTCTCCTTCGGTTTCTATCCTTCTATATGTGCCTTCATCTCTGAGTTCCTTTCTGACCGATCTATAGCTGCGGTTGCAAATGACCACTGTTCTTCTCCTAAAGTTATTAACAGTGGTGTCCCTCAGAGCTTTGTCCTGTTACCCACTCTTTTTCTTTTGTCTGTCAATGATTTATTAAGTCGCACTTCCTGTCCTATCCACTCCTATGCCGATGATTCCACTCTTCACTTCTCCACCCGTTTCCCAAAGCGAGAAACAGTCACTCAACAGTCACTCCATGATTTGCATGGGACGGCTATGGTACACCTGTCCTCTGATCTTTCTTCTATCTCTGACTAGGGCGGAGAAAACCTTGTGGCTTTCATTGCCTAAAAAAACTCAGTTCCTTCATCTGTCTACTCGCTACAATCTTCCACACGACTATCCCCTCACCTTCAACACTACACACTTCAATCCTTCCTCTTCTCTTAACATTCTTGGTGTTTCCTTTTCTCGTGATCTTTCCTGGAAAGATCACATATATTCTCTTTCCAAAACACTGCTAAGAGGTTAGGTGTGCTGTACCTGCTTCGCAGTTTCTTCACTCCTACTCAGTTGCTGTCTCTGTACAGGAGTCTTGTTCGCCCCTGTATCGAGTACGCTTCTCATGTGTAGAGTGGATCAACCGACACAGCCGTACTTGACCGGGTGGAATCAAAGGTTTTTCGTCTCATCAATTCCTCGCTTCTTACTGACTGTCTTCAATCTCTCTGCGCCGCAATGTTGCCTCACTCTCTCTTTACTAACCGACAATGCTCTTCTGAACTCTAACTACCTGCTTCCTCCTTTAAGGAGAGCACGCAGTACCAGACTTTCGACACTTCTCATTCCTTTTCTGTCAAACTCTCTAACGCAAGGGTTAATTGGTATTTTCAATATTACATCTACTCAACCGGTCAGCTCTGGAGCAATCTTCCTCAATCCATCTTTCCCCCTGTCTATGACCCTTCAATGGTCTGTGATCTTTCAAACGCAGAGTGTCCCAGGCATCTCGAAAACCCTGGACCTTGATTTTGTCTCTCTTCTTCCCGTATGGGAGAGTCGTTTTTGCAGGCCTTTGGCCCCTCCTTCCTGCATTAAAAAAAAATATATATATATATATACATACATACTCGTATATATTATAATATTATTGAAAAATTAATATTCCGATGATTCCCGCCTTTTGAAACACAAGTCTGGAATCATAGGAATATCTACCTTTCAATTACTACAGGGTGTTTCAGAGAAAAGGTGAATACTTCGGGAGGTGATAGTATCGGTCATTGTGAGGAAAAAAGTTCATATGAACATGTGTCTAATTCTGAATGGTTACGGAGATAGAGCTGTTTGAATCTACAAATACAAAAGCATTGTTAATGGTAATCAAGAAAGAGAAACCAATTACTGTTTCTAACATTTAATGTTTAAACAGTGGCATTTTGAATGGTATCAGATACAGAAATGACAAATTTGTTACAGTTTACAATACGTTTTCGAAAATCCCACCGTCAACCTCGATGCACTTTGCAACTCGTGTGCGAAGATCGCGTGTTGTTCGTCTGAGTTGATCTTGACGTTCCTTTATGCGGGCAAGCATCCAAAATGCGCGCGAGCAATTCGTCTCGTGTATCCACCTTTCTTTTGTAAACTTGACTTTTCATCCACCCCCACAAACAATAATCTAACGGAGAGAGGTCTGGAGACCTTGGTGGCCATTGAGTGGGACCACCGCGGCCGATCCATCGACCAGGGAAAGTTTGATTTAGGTATTGCATCACCAGACGGGTAGAATGTGGAGGAGCTCCGTCATGCTGAAAGTACTTACCAGCGCGTGTAGCCAAAGGAACATCCTCCAATAGTCCTGGCAATTCATTTTGCAGAAATTCTAGGTAACTTTGTCCTGTAAGACGATTCTCTAAAGTAACAGGGCCAATCAGCTGATCATCGATGATACCGCACCACACATTGGCAGAGAAGCGATGTTGAAAATTTGTTTCCACAGTGGCATTTGGATTTTCGTCTGACCACCGATGAGAGTTACGAGTGTTGTTGATACCATCACGGGTGAAAGTAGCTTCATCGGTGAACAGTATTAATCGAAGCAATCGGCGATTAGCATTTACCCAATGACAAAATTCCAGTCGCATGGCAGCGTCTCCTGGTTGATGGTGTTGTACACGCTGTACATGATATGGATGCAAGCTTTCCTCACGTAATGTTCGCCATACTCTTGTGTGTGGTACACCGAGACGCGTAGAAATTCTTCGTGAGCTAGTAGTAGGACTACGCTCTACCAACTGAAGAATGTTTTCCACTTCATCCACATCTTGTTGACCTTCACGTTCAGATGAAACATGAGCGCTGGGAAATGTACCAATCTCGCGCAATGTGTTGAAAACCCTGGTAAACACTCTTCGATCCGGAATTCTGCGGTTCGGAAACCGTCGACGGTATTCTGCAACAGCAGCTCTTGCACTTCCATCGCAAAAACCGTAGACATACACCATATCTGCATATTCGGCATGTGTGAAGATGTGTGGCATTCTTAACACTGCTTCAAACACCAAACAATGTCACTCACAACAGTCAGCTGTCGATTGGCTTATGTTACATGCTTACATTGCAGCTTACATGGTTCAAGGTTATAGGGGATGGAAGAGGGAGGAAGAGCTGCGCGCGCATCAGATTCAAACAGCTCTATCTCCGTAACCATTCAGAATTCGACACATGTTCATATGAACATTTTTTCTCACAATGACCGATACTATCACCTCCCGAAGTAGTGACCTTTCCTCCTGAAACACCCTGTGTATATATATATATATATAGGGTGCCTCAAAAAAATTTGCCACTTATATGCGCTGATATGTCATTGGTTACCACTTATAGTTTGTGTTTTGTTTTGTTTTGTTTAAGTATTTGTAAGTATTTGTGTTTTGCTTGTTTTTTAATAATAATGTCGTTTTGAGGTATTGTGTGAGTGATTAATGAGTGAACCCCATTTAATGGAAATGAAGATCCAATGTTTTTGCGTTGCCCTAAGGTAAACCTTGTAGCCATTTCCACTGAATGTGGTTCATTCATTAATCACTCACACAGTCCCTGAAAAAACATTATTATCAAAAAACAAGCAAATAAACACACAAATACTTACATAAACAAAAAAAAAAAAAACTATAAGTGGTAAGCAATGACATATTAGCGCCAAATAAGTGGTAACATTTTTTTAAGCACCCTGTATATATATATATATATGTAAACCCACAAGGAAAAAGAAAAATGATTCCAAGGCCTTTCGTGTATTCAGAAGTACACCTCGTCAAGGAATGACGAGATGTACTTCTGAATACACGAAAGGCCTTGGAATCATTTTTCTTTTTCCTCGTGAGTTTACATCATTCATTCATTTCATGTGTTTAATTATGAAATTCATCCCATATATATATATATATATGTTACTGGTAAACTCCGACGAGACGGTAAACCGCAGATTGTCTAGGCATTCCGCTGATTCCCCGTTAATGTTTGGCAAAAACTGAAATATTCTTTTATTTCGCATTTTGTCTAAATCTTAACAGGCAATATGAGGAATGCCTGCATAGGATTAGTCAAGGTCCAAAGTAAAGTGTTAGTTCGGACTTTGCCTGGCATTCAGGCAATCTGCGAAGTGCCTAATAAACAGGTTTCAACGATATCTAATCTACAGTTTCCAGAAATTAAAATCGGAACTTCCGTAACAATTCCGATTCTTAACAATGATAGGAGTAAAGGAGACTCCCATAATTTAATTGGAGTTGTTATGGATGTAACGGAAGAAGGCTATTATAAAAATAAGAACCAAGCGAGGAATAATCAGTTCGCTCTACTCCTGTAATCAAATACAACCATGCAAAGAGGTATTCCTTAAATCAGAAGATGTTCCCGAGTCAACCATTTCCTCGCGGTCTATTAACAGTCATGAGTCTTTGTTTGGATGACAGGGCTTTATCGGATGCAACTGCAACAAAAAGTGCGTTGCTAATTCTTGTAATTGCAAAAGGAAGAAGGTTTTGTGCAATTCAAAATGCCATAGTGCTAATTCTTGCTGCAATAAATGAGTTTTAAAATTTTGCTTTTGCTCAAACTTTTTCTTTAAACTTTGAATTAATACTATTCTTTATGTTTCGTGTGTTTATTGTTGCTGTGAAGTTCAATAACTATATCATCTTGTTATATGATATATAGGTAGTTCTTTGATCATCCTCAGATTGCCTGTTAAGATTTAGACAAAGTATGAAATGAAAAGATGAAACCTGTTTATTAGGCACTTCGCAGATTGCCTGAATGCCAGGCAAAGTCCGAACTAACACTTTACTTTGGACCTTGCCTAATCCTATGCAGGCATTCCTCAGATTGCCTGTTGAGATTTAGCAGGGCCGTTTCTAGCATTTTGGGGGCCCTAGACAAGATTTTTTTGCGGGGCTCCCAACCCCATTAGCTGATCATTTGCCAGATATGCATCAAAACATCTGCTTATATACGTATAATGTGATATATATATATATATATATATATATATATATATATATATATATGGAAAGCCCCACGTGCCATGCACAAAGTCCTTAACTTTTCCATCCATGAGGCAGCGCAATCATGCTGTTTTTTTTTTGCATATATATATATACAGGGTGGGCCGTAAGTTTCCATACATAGGAAAAATTAAACGTTTGTTTTTATGTTTCAGATACCCTAAGAATATGCGTTTGACGTAAGATCTTGTTTACTGATGAAGCAAATTTTTACGTCAATGGAGAGGTTAATCGGCAAAACATACGTTATTGGAGTAATGCTAACCCTAACTGGCTGAGTCCGACAAGATGCAAGGTGCCGGTAAAGTGATGGTGTGGGCCGGGATATGGGGTGACAGAATTATTGGACCAATTTTTGTCAGTGGAAATCTTAATGCCGAAAGGTATCTTAACATGTTGCAAGAAGAGATTTTCCCATCCCTGCTAAACGAGGAAGGTAACTTCCCAGTTTACTTCCAGCAAGATGGAGCTCCACCTCATTATGGTCTTCACGTGCGTCGGTATTTGGATCAGCAGTTTCCGGATGCTTGGATTGGTCGGCGTGGTCCTGTGGAGTGGCCCCCCAGATCCCCAGATCTCACCCCCCTTGATTTCTATCTTTGGGGGCACTTGAAGGCCATGGTGTATCAGGAAAAGATACGAGACATAAATCATCTAAAGGAACGTATCACCAACGCCATTACAAGCATAACGTCAACTGTGCCAATGCGTGTTCATCAACAGTGGGGAACACGTATTGAAATGTGTTTTCAAAACAATGGCAACCATGTAGAGCATATTATATAAATAAAAATGGTTGTCCATAAAAAATGTTTATTTTTCCTATGTATGGAAACTTACGGCCCACCCTGTATATATATATAATATATATATATATATATATATATATATATATATATATATATCACGCAGCTTCCGCAGGCCTCTGCTCGCTGCGACTTTTAAGATGAATTCACTTTGGACGATCCAACGAGGGTGGTCCTTGTTGGGTTAGCTCGGCCTTAGCCGAGAGCATCCGAGTTGCTACAAAACAATTTCTACCAAGTTTTTTTCCCGAAGGGGTGAATAGAAACACTTCACTTCAAAAATTGGAGTTTTAGTTCACTCAAATTTTTATTCACAAAGTATATACAGAACGAGGCACTGATAAATAATCAGAAGTTTACAGGGGGAGAGGTTTTACCTTTTACAACAACCGCTCAAGCAGGAATTTACAGGGGTAGAGGTTCGACCCCGTTTGACAATAGTTAAGGTAGGAATTAAAAATGAGAGGGGAGCAACCCTTTGTAACAAAGGCCCCGGGCAGGGATTTAGAGTGGGAGAGGTGCAACCTCTCGTTTCAAAGGCTCAGGCAGGAATCTACAGCGAGGGCTACGGCAGGAATGATCTCATCTACCATATAAGAAACAAAGAAGTCCGAATTTTGGGGGGGGGGGGTGCAGTTGAAGGCCAAGCTCCCGCTTTAGCTGGAGGGTTGAAGAATTCGGACGTTAAGCATATCATATTTAAGCAAAAAGTTAACAAAAAAAAAATACTAGTTTTTGTAAGGTATACACTTTTGAATGGTGACCTAAAGTCGGGGTGCCGACATGTACCGAGTACATTAAGTACTCCATAATTTACATTATATTAAGTATATTAATTACCTTTAATTACAATTTTAACAATTTGTTAATTGACATATCTAATACTGAAGTAATCTGAATAGGTAATACAATTTAGATAATGACGGAGAGTTCTCCGTTGTTTTATAATTTAAAGGGGATTAACAACAATGTTATATATTTATAGTTAACAAAAATTACGCCAAATTATGTATAATATTATTAGAGGAATGGTTGGTTATCATCATTTGAAAGTCTAATTATAATTAGCCAGCGATGAGGAAAGCTGAGAAAAATACGGTGTACTTTTCATTTGGAAGTACACGGACATTAATGATAACGTAACACATAAGCAACGGAATTTGAATGACAATTAGGTAGAAATAGTGAGTACAGGTAATGAGAACGTGGATAACTATGTGCCGTAAGTAGATAATAACCAGTGGCCTGGCAGGGAAACAATATAGTATATTACCCGGGTACATAACATCTTAACGTTATAAATTGGTAGCAGAAGTGAGAGAGACGGTTTCGAATTCAGATGCTTGTTTGTGAATTCGAACCCTTCGTATCAGCCATAATAAACAACTTGCGAGAGGTGAACGCGGTTAAAAGAAAAAAGTGAAAAGAATACATGTGGATGTGTTTACATGTACGTGATCATGATCGTCAAAGGACGTGTACGTCTGCACAAAGTAGTGTACACATATCATTCGTTACACAATAGGTTGTGTGCGTAATATATACACGACTAACCATAGAATGATGATAGACTGATAGGGCATAAGTAGACAATAGGTAATAGGTAATAAAATAGGTAATAGGTGATGAAATTAATACAGGAGAGCGGTCAAGAACAGAACATGGATGTATGACGGAGTATGGTTGAATAACATTTATATTGCATAACACCAGTCGGGACACAACATATAAATAATGACTTATAGAGAGAGGTTTTTTATTATTGTCAGAGAGTTTACTATACATGGAATGCTAAGGATAGCCACATACTAAACACGTGATCGAAACGTGAAGGAAACTAAGTACTTTATGACGTCAGAGTGATTTACTCTGTACGTACAGTATAAGTCATTATTTGGGAGAAATCAAAGGAGACGAATTAGAGAGGCACAGCTAAGGGAGGGACATTCGCTGTTTACAGCGAACTTCTAATGGCACAAACATGGATACTGTTGAACCATAGAAATGGTAAATCGCGTGGTTGTGACATATATATATATATATATATTATATATATATATATATATATATATATATATATATATATATATATATATATATATAGTGTGTGTGTGTGTGAGAGAGAGAGAGAGAGAGAGATAGGCATAAATAGGACAGAAAGCGAAATGGTTACTAACTTTTTTAATTTATTTTAAAGAATATGCTTATAATTAGCATTGCACACAATAAGCCAAATTTGCATTGCCAAAATGAAAATTTTCATTGAAAGTTAGTGTTTCTTTTGTAATTTTTAAACATAATTAACACTGCACACTTTGAACAAAAACATTTTTACATTTTTAAAAACATTTCACTCAATAAATACAAAGACTGTTTCGAATTCAATCCCTATCGTATCCTTCAGAAATTTTGCCTCCTACACTTTTTTCAAGCGGGGCCCTAGGCAGTCGCCTATTTCACCTATTGGAGGAAACGGCCCTGAGATTTAGACAAAGTGCTAAATAAAAGAATATTTCGGTCTTTGCCAAATATTGACGGGGAATCCGCGAAATGCCTAGGCCAGTGGTGGCGAACCTATGGCACGCGTGCCAATTTGGGCACGCGATCAAATTTGCCTGGCACGCCTAAGCATAGAAATTGTTATCCAAATTTTTTTTTTATAATTTGGTGTAATATATATATAAACTTTGGTGGGCACGCGAATTTTTTTTTATGGTTTACATGGTTTTCTTGGCACACGACTAAAAAAGTTCGCCACCCTGGCCTAGGCAATCTGTGATTTACCGTCTCGTCGGAGTTTGCCGGTAACATAATATATATATATATATATAAAATATTTCTTATAATTCCGGACTGTATTTCCATTATTGTATTTTGTAATGTACACTCCTTATTAAACATACGTTATTTACTTTACTTTTTTACTTTTCTTGTATCATTTCTCTTTCTTCTCTTTACACTCGCTTCACTGTACTTTATAAACACGTGCAGACGGGTAGCCGTGGCCCGTGAGCGCCATTAAACTTTCGAACAATGAAAGGAACCCGGATAATTACACACTATTATTTACTATTTACTGACTTTTTATTTATGCCAAAACAATTGAACTAACGGGGGAACACGAGTGCGGACTATCATTAACCTTTAATCGCGGAGAGAGACACAATTAAATATTTTAAATAAACAATAACATTCTAATACGAAAAACCACCTAATCGGGGCAAACCACCGCCCGAGACTGCCGTTTTTGGGCATTCTGCTTTCTCTGGGCCCATCTCAAGTGTTGCCAACCAGCATTTTATATTCTTAATTTCAAACAAACCATTATTAATTTCTTATTAAACATTTTTATCTTCTTTATTAAACAAAACATCATTAAATTCTTATAAACAAAACATTAAATTCTTATTAGACATTATTATCTTTTTTTATTAAAAAATACCAATACACGACAATTTATGTACATACATCTATAGATATGCATTAGAATGTGCCACTTTTAATAAAAGTTTGAAATTTTGAGGTGCAATATTCTCATGTTGTGATCCCTGCTACTTTATTGACGAATATGAAGTTTTAATCCATTCTGAAATATTTGACCCCGGATCGGGGGCATTGAAATTTTGACCCCAGCCTGTGACCGATTTTTCATATGTATTTGGCCATAAAATCTTTATTTATTAGCGGATTCGAATGATTCTGGTGTCAATTGATGCAGAATTGGAAATACTTTCTTTCTCATACCAAAACAGTAGCTTTTACTGCAAGTGTTTGGTCGTAAACTCAGGTAATCTATAAAAATTAGACAAATTTGGTGCAATACAGGAGACATTGTGGGTGTGACCGCCACCCTGAAGCATCATCCCAGGTCAGCTTCGCGGCAATGGGTCCATCTGAAAAGCATAATAATAAGAAATAGGCTTATTCCGATGGGTGGGAACAATTTTGAACATGTCAAAGTTGAAATAAACCTTTCACAGAAACGGAATGAAAACCCAAAATTGTCAATAACATGATCAAAACCCCATTTTTTTTTTAAGCATACAAAAGTAATATAAAAAAAAACATTCTTTTGAACCCTCCTTGCCAGTTTATTGCCAATTCGGTTGCCGTCGAAGACCCTGAAAAAGGAGAAATTATTAATAATAATTCATAATATTAACCCAGATTAAATACTGAAAATATTTTAATGCATGAAACAGTATATAGAACACTCACCTTTTATTTTTTCAAGTAGTTTCGCAAACTGCTCTTCTTGTAGATGTCTGGAAAAAGGCGTCTTTCACTTTCAACAAGTTGAAGGAGGAAATGACGTTGCTGTTCATTAATGGTGAGGCTCTTAGCATAATCTTCAATAAGTTTCACCCACCCTTTCAGCCGTATCGTTTGTTACCTTCATGTCTCGCACGTAAGAAGCTAAGCGAATATAGTCCTCTTGTTTCTCCCATTCTTCTACTGGTCTTCTCAACCAATCCCCATTTGATTTAAAGAGCCTCAGAAACTGCCATGATTTTGGACCAGCAAGGTCGGAAAGCTTCGTTCCTTCCCTGAGTATAGGGAAGACTGGATGGCCAGTTTTCATGTCATAAATCTTTTTCTCTGACTTTTTTAAGGCATTGCCAATCTTAGCCTTCTCTGCATTGTTGACTTTGTGTGAAAATAAGGAGAGTGGTATCACTTCTTCCACAAAGTACCACATTTGCCTATCAAGGGCTTTAAGACCTGCACCTTCCACTTCACTGTTATGTTTTTCATAGGTTTTCAGATCGTGATATAAGCTTAAATCATTAAAAGAAGAATCTGCGGCGTTGTCTGAATGTAGCCATGCTTTAGCGTAGAACAATGCATTAAAAAGACATATCTGCTCAAGCATTTTCATCATATTCTCATCGTAGCCAGCCTGGTATCCAAACACATGCATTTTATAGGTATATAGAATTGCAGGCATCCATTGTGCACGATGAACTGCTCCTGGACGGAGCCAACGTACTCCTTTTGGGGGTACTTCACCTAAAATTTGGATTGTCAACTCAGCGCATTCCCGATAATCACCACGTTTGTATGCATTCTTAGTCAGCAAATCGGTTAATGCATCTAAGACTTCTTGCCGTTTAGACCTTAGCTTTCTGTTCTTGATTTTCAGTGTCCTGAAATCTTTTGTGCTTTTGTCAATGTTGTCAATGCCTTGCCACTTTTCCTCCCGAAACTCTGAAAATTTCATAATCTGGTGAAGTGCTTCCTCCAAATATTTCTACAAACACACTGTTGAGTATCCGCTCATACAGGTGATGCTGACAAGCAAGCCACAATACTTTCCTACATAGATATTCTTCAAGTCTCTTACAGGCTCCAGTATGGCGCCCTGAGTTGGAGCTTGTAGTGTCAAAAACAAACCCAATAACATGGCGCTCTAAGTTCCACTTTTTGATCATATCAAAAGTTTCAGTAGCCTGCGACTCGCCACTAGTATTTGGGATTTCAGGAACAGCCAACAGCTTGCCCTCTTTGGCATTTGGGGCACCTGATACCAGCACGGCAAGTCTTTCCGATTTGCCTCCTGCTTTATCTGTTATCAACTTACTGTCCAAGTGGATGACAGAGAAAGGTGGGGCAATAAAATCCTCTTTTATTTGTATTGATGCTTGATCTCGAACCATCTCTGCTGCACGCTTGGCAGAACTTTTAGATAAGGCCAGCTTGCTTAGATCCATTCCACAAGCAGAGGCTACTGCTGCCGTCATTGCTGTCCTTTGTCCCAAAGGGATGTTAAGGCGATCTGCCATAGAGGATATGTTTTCGGAACGAAAACATTTCTGTCTTTTGGGTGTGTTTTTAGGAACGGTGAATTCGTCATCGTTATCGTTGTCACTGCTGGACGTCGATGAAGAAGAATTGGCTCTTTCGATGGCGTTTCAAGTGCTTGGAATTTCTGCAGTGTCCTTTTATTTTATTTTCTTTCAAATTTTTTGTAGCTTTCCTTTCGTGTTATGTTTTTCACTACTTTTTTCTCGTAACTTTTGTCAACATTTCCCAGACAATATCTTCTCTCTGTCCTTTCATCTTCGAGAAATGTTATGTCTATCATTTTTTGATTTTCGTCTTTAACCTTGTCTTTTTTTATCTTATCTAAGGCGTCACTGGCCGCGATATCAAATAATTTCTCTAACTTCCTTAGAAAGTCTTTTTGTTTTGCTGAAAATTAGGTTTACCTCTGTTACGAGCTGGTGAAGAACGCTCTTTTATCAAATCTTTGAGTTTGGCTTTAGGCAGAGGATTCTTTATTACATTTTTGGTAGGAATGCTTGCCATATCCCAGACGACCTTCACTTTCCTCAAAGCAATCGCAATCACTTCATCTTGAGAAGCATTTTGGTATTCTCCTCTAGTTAAATAAATAAAATGCTTCAACACATCACCATTGGATGGCAACACACTGCCTTTACCAGTTTTTATGTCAGTCAAAAGTTTTCCAATAATAAGATCACTGGAATCATCACTGATATTTACTTCACTTCGCCTTAGCGAATAAGCATTATTATCCATAGTCTGAAAAGAAGTACAATAAAAGCTCTGAAAAGAAATACAAAAACATTAATAATTAAAATGCATTAATAACATTAATAACTACTAATAACAATTAATATTAATAAGTACAATAACATTAATAAATAAAGAACTTTAAATTCTGAATCGATTAACCCAAGAATCATTCGAATCGGTTAATAAATAAAGATTTTATGGCCAAATACATATGAAAAATCGGTCTGATGTCGTCACAGGCTGGGGTCAAAATTTCAATGCCCCCGATCCGGGGTCAAATATTTTCAGAATGGGTTAAAACTTCATATTCGCCAATAAAGTAGCAGAGAACACCACATGATAATATTGCACCTCAAAATTTCAAACTTTTATTAAAAGTGGCACCAGTGGCGATCCTAGCTTACATGACGCCCTGGGCGAACCTCACCTTCAGCGCCCCCCCCCCTGTTCGCCAACACACACACATTCGAATCCCCCCAAAATAAAGGACAGACATAACTCTTTCACAAAATAACTTTTTATTGGACTAATTGTTGGAACTTCAGAACCAAAACAAAGACTAAATTTCTGAATTTTACAAATCCTTCATCACGTAAATAGAATAACTCACTTAAGAGAATGTAATTATGATACTATGAACAGGAAAAATACAAATTAAATTGCACAACTGCCATAAATAAACTAGAGAATCAAATTTCTAAATTGTACAAATGCTCTATCACATAAATAGAATAAGACACTTAAGAGAGGGTAATTATTATGCTACACTTTGAACAAGAAACAAAATAAATTGCACCACAGCACAACTGCCATCTAAAGCCTGACTCTTCTTACCTTCCTTGATGCAAAGTCATGAATTAAATCATCATATGAAATCTGCTCAGCAATTGTATGATTTATACTGATGATGGCCAGACCGGTAAGGCGTTCCTGTGACATAGTTGACCTCAGGTAGGATTTGATGAGCTTCAGCTTTGAAAAGCTCCTCTCTGCTTCAGCAACAGTGACTGGAAGAGTAAGACCAATTCTGAGAGCAGTCCACAAATTTGGATATATTTCAGAGAGCTCCCTTTCATGGATAATGTCAGCAGTTCAAGCAAGGATATGGTCTTTGATGGCAAGTCAGGCAAGTTCTTCAGCTCCTGTGCAAGCTCTCTGCCATCCAAGTCAGATTGTCCCTTAAAGTGTAGTGTAGTACTAAGGTTCACACATTGTTCTGTCAGCTCCTCAAATGTGAGATTTTGGAAATGTGTCAGCACTCCAAACTTCTCTCCCACAATTTCCAACGTGGAAAATCTTTCCTGAATGGCTGATGTTGCAGCATCAACCACTGCATTGAAAAATGTCACCTCCAGCTTCTTCAAAGCATCAATCAAGGGCTCATCAGATGCTTCATAATATACATTTCACTATTTAACCAAACCCAGAAAAATAACATTACATATGTTAAAGTATGGGCCTTTATTCCCAATAATATTAATCTGGAAGCATTTTGCATTGTTTAGGTCTTTTATGGGAAGGTTTATGGAAAATGCAATAGATGGTTTTTTTATTAATAAAAATATATTTATTGATCTTTTATTATTTATTTTATTTTATTTTTTATTTTTATTTATTTCTTTATTATTTATTCTTATTTTTATTTTTATTTTTTTTGCAGGCGCTCATGCCGCCCCTCCACAAATGCCGCCCTGTGCGGCTGCCCATATTGCCCATATGAGGAACCGCCACTGAGTGGCACACTCTAATATGCACGCAGTATATCGACAAACTCTATATCTACATATGTGTATAACTAACTCACTGAAAATGTAATAGAGGTACTTTAGGTGTCAAGAATACAACTGCACAAAACACATATATATTAATTAAAGTAGTCCTAAAAGTCCTAAAGTACCAAATTTAGTGTTTCACACAAACTATAGACATTTTATTGAAAGTAGATTTCACCGACCCTCTAAAAGAGGCTTGTTCAACATACGGCCCGCGGGCCAGAGTCCGGCCCGACAAAGATTTGTATCAGGCTTGGCTGGCGGATACTGAAAATTCATCGTCTAATGTCATATTTTATTTCGATAAAATTTAATTTTAAAATAAAATTTTATCTAAAATTTGCACACTGGCCCTCGGTGTGGGTCATTAATTGAAATATGGCCCTTCATGAAAAAAGGATGAACAGTCTAGAGTGGGCTGAAAAAATTAACTTAATGAAACATGTTGAAAAAGATGCCCGAGTAGTCACTGATTAAGGAATAAGTTATATCTTTTAGAAATATTAATTTCGGTGCTGGCAACTATGAAAAAATAAATTGCGAACTATGACCACAAAAGATCCTTTTTAGCATGTTTTCTTAAATTAATTTTTCGCCTCACAGGTATGAGGATCTCAACAATAAACTCAATTAATGCTGATGTCTATCAAAAAACCATTAATAAACATTGTTTTTGCTTATTTTAAAATGTAGGACCCATATGTGTTTAACCTATCATGTGTATTTGTGTGCCTACATGTGTATTTGTGACCTATCATTTGTTTGACCTATCATGTGTTTCCTGATTCACCATTTTATTTTCTTTTGTTTCAGATTAATAGCATAGCTTGCAATGGCCTCTTCTGGTATAACAAGAGGAAAAGTGAAGCATTCAAAGCTTATCTTAAACATAAGCTCATTACTGCAACATTTAACACTCAGAAATACGCTGAAATTATCGCGGAAGAAGTGAATGATATGTGTATATATATATATATATATATATATAATATATATATATATATATATATATATATATATAATATATATATATATATCCGCGCTTCCATTCCAACATTTAACACTCAAAAGCATAGTAATTAAGGTAAATAGATTAATTGAGAAGGGACGAGAACTTAGAAAATATCCCATGAGTAAAAGATCTTCCAGCACTTATCAAAGTAAATATGATCCCTTCAGAAATTTATTTGACATATGTTGCTGCAAGTGCTATGCCTCCGGTTCTCGTAAAAGAAGCGAGTGTAAATGCGCTAAGGCGGAGAAAAACCCGAATGATGAATGGGAGTTGTGGATTGATCAACATACTGAACGAAAAATATTTATAGCTAAGTTGGACAAAGTGAAAACTTCAAAACTACAACAACTGGAAAACAGAAAGCATAAAAGACAATTCTTTAAAGATAAACAAAAGAGTTTTGTCCAGGAAATGCAATTGAATCCTTGTGATATTGGTGAGATCAGCCCTGAAAGTGAAAAAGGTCATCAAAATGAATATTTCGAATTGAGCGAATACGAGTTAGATACAGAAGTTAGCACTTCTCAAAATCGACACCAATATCCAGAATTATGCAAGGCAGTTGATCGATGCAAAATAAACAACCGTGATGCTTGTTTAATTGCTAATGCTTCTTAAAAGATCTTAATCTATTATCTGAAAATACTATGATTGATCCCAGTTTGATGGGTTTGATGAAAAAATTGATGAAACTCTTTCAAAAGTGGGAGAATGCCAGCGGACATTGAATGAAGACCACTATGTGTTAGTTTCATTTCTAGGAAACGAATATATTGACCATGTTGCTCTTGAAAGTGAAAGGGCAAGTGATATTGCTAAAGAAATTATATCAGTAATTACCGCTTTGAAAGCAATAGTTTGTGATGCAACTAATGTAAATACAGGTAAATCAAATGGAGTAATTAGAAAACTAGAGCTGACATTGGGAAGATCATTACGATGATTTATTTGCTTACTTCATACTAATGGGCTTCCCTTGAGAAAATACTTAGAAGTTCTTGACGTGCAAACGACAGGACCTAGAAGTTCACAGGGCAAAATCGGCAAGGATCTGAACTTTGATCCAAAGAACAGACCAATTGCAAAATTTCCACCTCTCGCTGGAAAAGTGGTGGACTTACCAAATGAAGTGCTAGCAGATCTCCACAGTGACCAGCAATACCTCCATAAGGCGTGTTTGTCAATTCAAAACGGTCATGATAGAAGTCCAGCTATAAAATTGTTGGAAACTGCTCAACCTGGGTTTGAAAAAACTATATAGGGCTATGGGTTAATTGCCTGTTGACCCTCATCCGTTGAAAATTTCCAGCAGATTTCAGTGGAGAGTTAACGACAAAACCCTACGTTTTTTCGTTAAAGAGTTAGGTATGTGGAGGTCTTCAAAGGACCGCGTCAAGTAGTGTTTTTATTGGTTAATGTTAAGTTTATTTGCCTTCGGTATTTTAGCGCTGCCTAATGATAAAGAAAGAAATTACCTTACCTTATTATTTCGTTGGGTCTCGCTTCTGGTTGTAGGGCGCGACGATCTTTTTCGATGTAGGACTTTGGTACGATGGAGTTACACAACGAGTTTATTTAATTTAATTAATATAGGCAATCACTATATTTAAATTCCTGAAGGTATAGGCCTATCCTTTTGAGTTATTAGGTTTGTATTACTTGTTATTCACTCAAAACTTATAGGAAGATTAAGTACACCTTCCTTGCTTAAAAGCATTGCTTCATATAAACAGCTCTCAGTGCCGCAAAAATATAAATCTTTTCTTAAGAATTCGCTGATTTTTCAAAGTTCGTTGACTCTTCTCTCGAAGTAATTTTCATGAGTCAGCAATGAAAATTTTTGGTAAATATTTACTATTACACCGGTCTCCGGTAGAAAGTTTTAAAAGCTGGTTTTCAATGTTTTTCAATGTGCTGAATTCAAACATGATACTCATTTCCGTCGCAAATGATTTGTTAAAGAGTTATTGAAGCTCAAAGCTTTTAAAACTTTCTACCCTTTTTTACCCTTTTTTACCCTTTTTTACCTGGGGGACCCCCAGTGGGAACCGAGAGTGTTTGGGTGGGGAGAACCTAAGCAAACCTAACTTAAAACAACCTAACCTAACCTAACCCCTAACGTTATCCAAAATTATAAAAAATTAAAAAAGCTTCAATAACTCTTTAACAAATCATTTGCGACGGAAATCAGTATCATTTTTTTAATTCAGCACATTGAAAAACATTGAAAACCAGCTTTTAAAACTTTCTACCGGAAACCGGTGTAATAGTAAAGAAATACCAAATTTTTATATGAAATAATTCGTTTTTCTTGTTGTTATGCAGGCCCAATGCCTACATATGGGGTTCTATGTATGGCAATTAACTTCATTCCCAATAGGCTATGTCGCCAATCCCGAGACAATTTTGAAGTTATTTAATTTAATACATTAATAATTTTTATTTAATTAAGAAATAAAGGTACCATATATGATATCATATTGTAAGCATGTATAGTTTTTCCATACTGTGTCTCTTAATAATGTACGGTGGCTGACAAAAGCAAATCGTCTCTTACATTATTACATGTCGCACGAAAAACCATCAGACACTTCAAAGGATTGCTCATTTTATACTGAACTTCTATGCTCCTGCATGGTTCTATATCAAAGCAAATTGGACTTGCCAGGATGGGGCCAAAAACTTTTTCTTCGTGATTGAGCTCTATCAAAAACTATATATAACACTAGGCAACAAAGATTTTGTTACAGAAGACCAAATAGGTGCTCCTAGCTAATTTCGGTATGCTGATTTCAAATCTATAATTAGATTTTTTCTATCACGTCTAGATTTTGTGTAAAATGCAAATCACTTTTAGTAAAATTTTCTACCACGTCCAGATTTTGGTTTTAATCGGCTTAATGCCAGTAATATGAAACTTGCTTTTCAAGGTTAAAGCAATTTTTTTGCCAACTATATACAAATTCGAACAATTTTGATAAATAAAATTTATCCCGAGTTGGCAACACTGAGTCAAGAGCATAGTAACTGGCAACGGCCCAACGGTCAGTCGCTACGTGACAGTCAAGCAGAACGGTTGTTGAAGCGCTCTGCTGATGAGCAAGTGACAGGTTGTGGTGACTTGTGTGTTTTTATAGCATTTGTTTTGTACTACGGTGTGTATTTCTTTTTATTTTGCACATCGTAATAATTACTTTCTACGTTTTTTTCAGATATTGTATGGTAATTTAAAATGGCATCAAATAGACGTGCTTGTGTAAATCACCCAGACAACTTCTGCTTTGTCTGTGGACAATATACACCTAAGCCACAACGTAGAAACATAACAACAAAGATTAAACTTGCCTACAAGTGTTATTTTGACTGTAAGTTAGGAGACCAACAGAGGGACTGGGCGCCACATATTTGCTGTGCACAGTGCAATGCAATGTTAATAGCTTGGATGAATGGTAAAAGAAAAGCTATGCCGTTCTCAGTCCCCATGGTTTGGCGTGAGCCGAAAAATCACTTCAATGATTGTTATTTTTGTTTGACAAAGATTGCTGGTTTCACAAAGAAAAACAAATCAAAGATCACGTACCCAAACTGCGAATCAGCAATGAAACCAGTACCACATGATGAAACAAATCCACCACCAGTTCCACCAGCAACGATAACAGACAGCAGTTCATCTGAAGATTCTGCTAGTGATATAGAAACAGGGAAAGATGGCATATATGTTCCAGATGCAAATATTTCCCCACATTTGTTAAGTCAAGCGGAGTTAAATGACTTAGTGCGCGATTTGGAATTACCAAAAGAAAAGGCAGAGTTGCTTGGTTCAAGACTTCAAGAATTTAATCTTCTCCAACCAAACACCAAAGTTTCCCATTTCCGCCATCGCCATTTGCAGTTTTCATCATTTTACTTACAGGAAGAAAACGTTTGTTTCTGCCACGATATCAGTGGTCTGATGCAAGGGATTGGCTGTCGCTATGATCCAAAAGAATGGAGACTGTTCATTGACTCTAGTAAAGCTAGCCTTAAAGCTGTATTACTGCACAACGGCAATGAAAAACCTTCAATACCTGTAGCACATGCCACTGGCCTTAATGAGACTTATGAATCGATGAAACTGCTGCTAAGACTCATCAAATATAAGGACCACACATGGAATATTTGTGGCGACCTTAAAGTTGTATCATTACTTCTTGGGTTACAGTTGGGCTACACAAAGCATATGTGCTTTTTGTGTCTATGGAACAGCAGAGATGACAAGAACCACTACAAAAAACATGATTGGCCATTTAGAACTGAACATGTTGTTGGTAAATACAATGTGAAACACCCAGCACTTATTGACCCTCAGAAAGTACATCTTCCACCACTTCACATTAAACTTGGCCTTATGAAAAATTTCGTGAAGGGTATGGATCATCAAGGTAGTGGTTTCCAATATTTAAAGGATAAATTCAAAGGAATATGACAGATGCTAAGCTAGAAGCTGGAGTTTTCACTGGACCACAGATCCGCAGTGTCATCCACGACTCATCGTTTCCATCTAACCTAAATGAGAATGAACTAGGAGCATGGACATCTTTCGTTGAAGTTGTCAAAAATTTTCTTGGAAACCACAAAGCTGAAAACCACCGTAAACTCGTAGAAAACATGCTTAAATCTTATGAAATAATGGGATGCAGAATGTCTTTGAAAATTCATTTTTTACATTCTCATCTTGACTTCTTCCCGGCCAACCTTGGGGCTGTAAGTGACGAGCATGGTGAGCGCTTCCACCAACAGATCTCAGTTATGGAAAACAGATACCAAACTAATTTCAACCCAAATATGATGGGAGATTATTGTTGGTTCCTGCAGAAGGAGAGCTCGTCATCCTACAAGCGACAAAGGAAGAGGACACACCAAAGTTTCACTTAAGAACAGGAATTTGCCTTTCAGTAGTAACAACAAAATACTAACGCGCTTTGGGTGGATGGTTGGGCGCAGGGGTGGTAACTCCGCCAGCGGAATTCCGCTGTCTGTCTTAAGCCAGAATAAAGGAGGAAAGACATCCCTGTTCACTAATTATTTAAGTATGCTTAACATAAAACGTGGCACGGAAAAGTAGCTTAGACGGCTTTCGTAATAGAAGCGGGTGAGAAAAAAAATGAAAAATAGGGGTTTTCGGTTACACAAAATCTGGACGTGATAGAGAAATTTTGATATCAGATCTGAAATCAGCATCAGCGCTTTAGTAGGAATCAGTAGTTCACGTGTCTGTAACAAAAAAAAAGTTGAAATTTGTTGCCTAGTGTAATCGACCAAGATATTCGTCCTGTGTTACAAAACAACTGTTACTTTTGTCATCCTGAAAATATCCTTTTATCTGCTATCGCTGACAAGCAGGCGCGTATTTACATATGGGCCAAATGAGCCATGGCCCAGGGCGGTAAATTTTAGGAGGCGGCAAAATTTTGAGGGCAGTAAAATTCTGGAGGAAAAGTCGTAACAAGAAAGAAAGCACTTTTTAGGTGGGGAAAAAATACAAAAGTTCTGGTATTTTTTTAGCTAAAATAACGGAGAAAAGTTAGTGCCACTTAAAAAAAAAATCTCATTACGTTTGAACGAAGTCGATTTCAAAGTTGGTCCTTGGCCTTAATATATTTTATTAATTTTAATAATATCTTTATTTTAAAGCTAATTATTTTCATTTTATTTTAGATTTATTGTTTACACTTTACAGAGTATCAAGCCAAAAATTGGCCAATTATTTTGTTTAATGTTTTCTCTATAAAATTGAATTTATATTTTTTCTATTTTGCAACTGTGAACTTTGAAACTGGACAACATTTAAAATTTAAAGACAAGATTGTGTTTATCTCAGTTTAGTACAGTAATGGTATTTATAGAAGGTAAGCAAAAGGCAGTTTTTAAAACAATTTTGAATTTTTTATGTTAACTTAACTGCCTATATGTAATTAGCTGTTGGAGACCTACTCAGCGTGGCTGAGCTATTTTTCTTAAATATATAATTATAATATATTTTATTAATTTTAATAATATATTTCTATTTTAAAATATATTATTTATATTTTTAATTAATTTCAGATGTATTTGTTTTTTCAGATGAGTGATGGGAGAAAAAGACTAAGCGGCTCGGAGTATAAGAAGAGAGCTCTGGAGAAAGCTGAAAAACAACGAGATGTCATTGACAAAACTGCGAAAATTGATACTTTCTTTAAGAAATCTGATATAAAGAGCAAAAATGTTGAAACAAATCCGAATGTCCTTTTAAAAGAATTAGAATGTACCGAGATTAGGAGTTTCCAAGAAGATCAAAATGTTAATGAAGGTCCTAGTAATTTTAGATTATCTGGCAGAGAAGTTCAAGAATCCTGCCTACTCTATACTAAGTCTTGTGATGTAGGAGGCATCACAACTACCTCCAGCAATACTTCCATTGGACAAGACCCAGCATTATGGGAAGTTAATGACGCTACACGTCATTATGTGTCAGAGCATGACGTAAATCAGGACCTAGAAAACATGAACTTTTCTCAATCAAAGAGACGTTTTGGTGAACGATTCAGATATTTTTGTAAAACGTTATTTGAAACACTGCTTGTCAACGGAGAGAAGGTGAAGAGAACATATTTAATGTATTCGGAGAGCACAGGCTTAATTTTCTGCGTTCCATGCCAGTTATTTGGTGGAACTACTAAAATTGGTAAGGAAGGATTTGATGACTGGAAGCATTAACAAGCCTTGAAAATTCCTCTGAACATAAGTCATTTGTGTTAGCTATGAAAATGAGAAGTTCAATTCTCGGAAGAATTGACAGACAACTTTTCTATTAAATTGATAAGGAGAAGAAGTATTGGAGGAATGTTTTACAACGAGTTGTTGCAGTGGTCCGGTCACTGGCATCTCATGGTTTACCTTTTAGGGGCCACATTGAGAAATTTGGTTCTGTCCACAGTGGAAACTTTATAATGGCTTTGGAACTTATTGCTGAATTTGATCCTTTTCTGGCGGAACATATTGCAAAATACAAAAATCCAGGAAAAGGTCATACCTCATACTTGTCTTCGTTTACATGTGAGCAATTCATCAAACTAATGGCTGACGAAGTTACCAAGTGAAATGTGCGAAGTACTGTTCCATTATAGTGGACTCAACCCCAGATATATCACATGTCGATGAACTTGCAGTTATTCTGAGATACGTAAAAGAAGATGGGCATCCCGTAAAGCGATTTTTGACATTTCTTCCCAGCATAGGCCACAAATCAGAGCAGCTTTTCAACTCAGTTTCCAGCATATTAAAAATGCATGATCTCGACATTGCAAACTGCAGAGGACAGTCGTATGATAACGCTCCCACATGTCAGGGACTTACTCTGGCTTGCATGCCAGAATAAAAGAAACGTTCCCAGTAGCAGTTTACGTACCCTGCTCTGCACACTCATTAAATTTGATTGGACAGTGTGCAGCAAGTTGCTGTAAGGAAGCCATTGATTTTTTCGCACTTCTCCAAAATCTTTACGTGTTCTTCACTGCCTCCACTCACCATTGGGAAATACAAAATCATTTTACCAAATCTGAAATGTAACGTTAAAGAGCTTATCAGACACTCGATGGTCAGCCGTGAAGAAGCGTGTAGGAGTCTCAATAAAGACTGGGAAGAGGTTATAGAGGCACTTAGGTCCATTGAAGAAGATGAATCAGAAAAGCCTTGCACACGCAGTGAAGCATCAGGCTACCTGAATCAACTGCAACGCATTGAAACTACAATTCTTTCTTTAATGTGGGGGTGACATTCTGGAAAGGTTCAATGCTACTAGTAAACAGCTCCAAGCAGTTAACATTGATCTTGGTGTCGTAGCACAACTGTATGCATCATTGACATTCTATGTAAAAGATGCAAGAGACAATTTCGACTTTTATGAAGAAGCAGCAATTAAGAAATCATCTATCCGCGAATATGAAATTACAATGAAAAGGAAAAAGAAAAGAAAACATCGAATCGACGAAACTCGCGAAGGCGAGGTAGAATTAGATGGACGGAGGAACTTCTTCATTAATACTTATCTTGTGGTACTTGACAGATTATTGTCGAAATTAAACCGTCGCAAAGATGTGTATAAAAACCTTCAGGCACGGTTTGCATTTTTTGCAAAAGTCACCACCTTGAATCCGACAGATATAACTGCCAATGCTATTAAGCTTTGGGAATTTTACAAGGATGACTTGACGGAAGCATTTCTTAATGAGTGTCTTTATTTCCCTGGGTTTCTTCTGAATTTGGAGAAAACTCCTACGAGCATTCTTGAGATGAGTGAGATGATCCAAGCAAAAGGATTAAAAGAAGTTTACCCATATGTTGATATTGCGCTCAGGATCTTCCTTCCTATGTACGCCGGCTTCCAACTATTCTGCCGAAAGATCTTCTTCTGTACTGCGACGACTAAAGAACTACCTACGGTCAGTGATGTTAGAAAATCGTCTCAACACTTTAGCTAACCTTAGTATTGAATCGGAACTCACGAGAGCTCTTAGCTATACAGATCTTATTGACTCCTTCGCTGCTCAGCAATCTCGGCGGAAACTGCTTTGAGTATTGTACAACGGTCGATTTCGTAACTAAACATAAAGATCGTAAAGATAACTTACAACGCATTTCTGTTCACACATTTAAGGGATTGTTTTATATATACTAGTACAGTTCCCGCCGCTTCGCTGACGGTTTAGACAGGCTAAACTACAAAAAAGAACCCAGCCGTGAAAATTTTGAGCTTCACATTGTGTCAACATTTCTGAATCTGGTATCTCCCAAAACCTCCTCACCCCCATTCATACAACTTGGGGGCTAACCCCCTCCCCCATTACCCCCACCCCCACCCTTCCCCCATTGCTAAACTACAGAAAAGAACACAGTTATGAAAATCTTGAGCTTCACATTGCCGCCCGTAATACAATTTCTGAATCTTTTTTACAATTTCTGAATATTTTTCTCACAATTTCTGAAAGTGTGACGGACGGACAGACAGACAGACGGACAGCTCTCTTATTATAATATACAGGGTGTTTCAGAAGTCCCTCATTATTTTTAAAATTTTATTAAAATAGCAATTACAAGAGGAACCAAATGACAATTTGGTTGCTGAGTCTACGATTCATGAGAATTTTGGTGGCATCAAACTTGGCTTCATAAGTCTACTGGAAAGTCACTGGTACACCTCAACGTGGGCACCGTCTTTTTCGAAACAAGCGAGCCACCGTTTTACGCATTCTTGGCCGACATTGGACAACATTTCGGGAGTAACAGAAGCACACGCATTCCTGATCCGTTCTTCTAGTGTGGGGAGGACTCGCGGCTTGGTGGCGTACACTTTGCTCTTAATGTAGCCCCACAAAAAGAAGTCGCATGGGGTAAGATCAGGCGAGCGAGCAGCCCATTCGATGGGACCACGGCGACCAATCCACCGATCCGGGAACTGCTTATTCAGAAATGAGCGAACCTCACGCGAGTAATGAGCAGGGGCACCGTCTTGCTGGAAAATGACTTCTTGCATGTCAGCTACAGCTGACAGTTGGGGGATGCAGAACTCCTGAAGCATACGAAGGTAATTGTCTCCGTTGACGTTCACGGAATTTCCATCTTGATCCCGGAAGAAGAACGGATCAATCAGCCCAGCTGAGGAGATCGCACACCAGACGACCAATTTCGGCGTGTCCCTTTCATGTTCACGGATCTCCGCAGGATTGTGAGTTCCCCAGATGCGGGTGTTGTGCCGATTGACGCGACCAGAAAGGTGGAAGAGAGCTTCGTCGCTGAACCACATGTGCTCCATGATCGATGGGTCTCTTTCGTAGTGATGCAGCAGTGTCTCACACATCTCCACCCGGCAATCGTAGTCTTGAGGTTCCAGCTTTTGAACCACCTGGATCTTGTACGGATACAGCTTGAGACCACGCCGCAAAATCCGTTGGATAGATGTCGCGCTGATGTTCAGTTCCGCAGCAGCTCGCCGAATGGACTTTCCTTGACTCTGAGTAAACGCCTCACGGACAGTTTCGACATTCTCCTCACTCCGCCCACTTCGAGGTCTTCCTGATCGTGGTTTGTCCTTTACGGATCCGGTCTCCATAAACTTCCGGTGGGTGGCGACGATGGTGTTCCTATCCGGTGCATAATGCTGTCCGTAGACTGCCCGGAATCGTTGCTGCACTTCGACCACAGATTGAGAAACCTCCTGCCATGCAGCGATTTTACACCTCTGCTCTAGAGTCAGCATGGTAGCAGAAGAAAACGGAGCAAAACTTCAAATGTAGACTCAAAACAATTCTCAACTACTGAGTAAGAGTTTATCACAAGATGAACGTCGTTGGTCGATTAGCTGCAAAGAAAATTGAAAATCAAATTAGTGAGGGACTTTTGAAACACCCGGTATAATAGATATAGATATATATATATACAGTGTGTCCGTAAAGTCATGGTGGGATTTTAAATAGCTATATTATTGCAACGAAACATGATAATGAGATGAAAAAAAGGCAAATTGAAGAACAACTCTAAAAGAATAACTTTATTTAACGTAGTTCGATATGGGCTCCTCTGGTAGCCCTGCAGACATCTAGGCGGTGATTCAATTCCAGCCACACACGCCCAAGAACATCAGGAGTGACGGATGCGATAGCTTCCGTGATTCGCTCGTGCAAGTGATGAATATCCCTAATGGGTACACTGTACACGCTTTGCTTGACGTAACCCCACAAATAAAAGTCCAAAGGTGTCAGGTCCGGAGAGCGTGGAGGCCATGGCTTCCATCCTCCTCTTCCTATCCATCTCTGTGGAAATTTTTCATTAAGGAATTCTCGAACAACGTTGGCATAGTGCGGAGGAGCACCATCTTGCTGAAAGATGACATTATTGTCAATGAATTGGGGTACTGCAAAATGTTCCAACATAGCTAGGTAGTTGTGTGACGTCACAGTGGGTTCCGCGAAGAAAAATGGGCCAATCACTCGATCTCGTGCTAGAGCACACCAAACTAGGCCTGTTCAAAAATCAACTTTTTCTTATTTTCATAGGTTTCTGTACATTTTCCCATGCTTTTTGAACTGAAAAAGCCGAAAATCACAACTATTTTGACCTAGGATGTTGGGAAGCATTGCCGCATGGAGCTTTAAATTTTCTGCCTTGAAATCGGCCAAAGCGCCAATTCCGGGGTCCCTTGAATTATGTTTTGCACTTTAACTTTTGATCTAAACAAGATAGAGCAACAAATTAGGTATCAAATGAAAGAGCATAAAATTAATAAATAATAATAATAATAATAATAATAATAATAATAATAATAATAAATAAATAATAATTAATAATAATAATATATAATAATAATAATAATTATCTATCATTTTTCAGGAAACAACAGAAACTCAATCAGAATCTAGAAAACCATCTACAAGTTACAACTTCACAATGGCATTAAGCAAGGAGCTGAGGGAGCTCCGTGGGCGCACAGTTGATATCTCAGAACCTCCACGTACTGTCCACAGGCAGGTGTCAACTGGGCCATCTACCAGATCTCTCACTGAAACTTTCCTGGTTGGATACCCTTCAGCTTTTATCAGTGGTTCCCAGCTTCCCACCAACAGACAGGCGTTCCAGTATTTCCTTAATCTTCAGAATTTACCGGAAAATGCAGGGAGGCCCATGGTTCAAGACCTTGCATATGAAACAGTTGAATCTATCATCCCATTCTGGCAGATGGCTAGGATCAAGACAATGACCAAGTACAACGCAATGAAGCTCTTCATGAAACTACATGAGAAACATCGTGCTCTGGTGAAAAGCAAAGGAAGAGCAAGTAAACCTGGAGGAAAAAGAGGAGCATTTGTGCTGGAATTAGACAGCCTGTTCGATATAGGAGCTCCAGATGCAATCCAGGAAATACAGAACAACAGACTGTTATCCAGAGAGAAGAAAGATGAGGATATCAGGTTCTACGAAGACCAAAAGACTGAGAGGAAAGGTCATATGTCTGGTCATGACAAGATTTTTGAGACAAGATCCCTGCAGCAAGCAGCAAGGAATGAAAGACTGCAGCATAGACAAGAACAAGGTAAAACTAATTACTTTGAACGTTACAAAAAGTTTTAAGTTTTACTCCATTGCGATATTTAGCATGTACTTAACAATTACTGTCTTAACATGTTGTACTATTTTACAGCTGCAGCAGAACAAGAGGCAGTTGTTCATGTGGATGACATTACCTGGGGTGACTCAACTGACAACGACGCTAACACAGAGGACATGGATTACCATCAGCCTCGTCCTGGATGTTCTCACCATCAAGACACTGTGACTAGTGTGACTTTGACGTTTCCAAGGAAGGTCATGGAATGTGATGTCATCTGCAATACAGCTGATCGTCTTGGTTTATCAGACAATCAAGTTACTGCCATGGTTTCTGCCACCTTGAAAGCTGGAGGGGCTGATCTGGATAACTTCGTCATCTCAACCTCAACAACACGTCGCAACAGAATGCTGTCCAGGTATAATATCAGCCAGAGTCACATGTCCAAGTTTTGTGAAAACCCCCCACAGTACGCTGCCTTACACTGGGATGGAAAGTTGCTCAAAGATGTCTTGGGGAGTGAACCTGGAAGTACCTCAGAGACTTTAGCTGTGCTAGTGTCTGGTCCACCTTCATACACTGAAGGAAAGTTATTGGGAGTACCTGTCATCGACAATTCTTCTGGCACAGCTCAGGCTGAGGCTTCAATGGATTTACTGGAGACATGGGAACTTACGGATAATGTTACTGCCCTTGTTTTGACACTACATCCAGTAACAGTGGAGTTCACAGAGGAGCTGCCAAACTGCTAGAGAAAATGCTGAACAAAAAGGTGTTTTATCTGGCCTGTCGACATCACATCCTGGAAATCCTAGTAGGAGCAGTTTGGGAGAAGCTGTTTGGGAAGGTGAAGGGGCCAGATAATCCCTGGTTTGAGCATATGAAGGATGTTTGGACGGACTTGTCCAAGGAAAACCCAAAGATGCTGGCTATCAACAGCAAATGGCTGAAGGAAAAGAAGAAGAACAGTGAAGAAATACTCCAAGACATTCTAACAGCAGAAAGGCTTCCAAGAGCCGACTACAGGGAAATGGCTGAACTGACAGTCATTGTTCTTGGAGGAACGCCTCCTCGAGGTATTCACTGGAGTCGACCAGGCGCCATTCATCAGGCCAGATGGATGGCCAGAAACCTGTACTCCATGAAAATGCTGATGTTTGCAGATCAACTTGAGTACGACGAAGACACTGTATCAAAGCTGGAAAGACTCAACACCTTCCTTGCGCTGTTCTACACTCCTGTATGGATGATGTCAATGTCTGCTGCAGATGCTCCCGTGAATGATCTAAGTCTAATCCAGGACATGTTGAAGTACAAGAAAACTGACCCAGAGCTTGCTGATGCAGTACTTAATAAGATGGAAAACCACAAATGGTACCTGACGCAGGAAGTCGTGCCATTTGCCCTGTTCAGCAGTAGATTGAGTGACACATTGAAGCACGACATTGCTGCCCAGTTACATGCCACTGAGAAGCCAGACAGCTTCAGAACAGGAAAGCCTCTATTCCAGAGAGTCACAGCTAAGACCACCCTGGTTGATCTCATTGGCCCAGAATCACATTTCCTGCTGGACACACTGAACATTGGATCCGAGTGGCTTCTGGAACCTGTCACGTCTTGGCCACAGAATGAGGACTACAGAAAAGCGTTGGACTATGTTAAGAATCTGAAAGCGGTGAATGACATTGCTAAACGTGGTGTCAAGATGATGAGCGACTTTGCAAATGTCATAACAACAGATGCCAAGCAAAGGGACTATCTCCTTCAAGCTGTGGAGTTCAACAGACGCCGCTTTGACAGCTTCAAGAAACAAACTCTCAACAACTGACTGTGTAAATGTCATTATGAAATTAATCATCATGTAATGCTTTCACTTCTTGATCGATTAGACTTGTGACAAAATGTTAATCTCAAATTTGTGTCATGAATAAGGCGCCTTGTCTGCCTTGAGTGTGAGAAAACGAATTTTGTGATATTTCTGAAATCTTTGTATGTACCAATGTGCCATTTCTTGTTCCAAGACTATCATAATTGTATAAGTTAGAAAGAGGATTAAAAACACTTTAATTTGGTGCCTATTTTGTTGCTCTATCTTGTTTAGATAAAAAGTTATAGTGCAAAACATGATTCAAGGGACCCCGGAACTGGTGCTTTTGGCCGATTTCAAGGCAGAAAACTTAAAGCTCCATGCGGCAATGCTTCCCAACAACCTAGGTCAAAATGGTTGTGATTTTCGGCCTTTTCAGGTCAAAAAGCATGGGAAAAAGTACAGAAACCTATGAAAATAAGAAAAAGTTGATTTTTGAACAGGGCTAACACCACACATTAACTTTCGGGCTATTACGCTCATGTTCAACATAGGCATGTGGACAGCCTAGACTAACTACGAGATAAAGGTTAAGCTTAGCCTAGACTAACTACAAGATACAACTTTGAGAGTTGTTCTTAAATTTGGCATTGTTTCATCTCATTATCATGTTTCGTTGTAATAATATAGCTATTTAAAATCCCACCATGACTTTACGGACACACATCACCGCCTAGATGTCTGCAGGGCTACCAGAGGAGCCCATATCGAACTACGTTAAATAAAGTTATTCTTTTAGAGTTGTTCTTCAATTTGCCTTTTTTTCATCTCATTATCATGTTTCGTTGCAATAATATAGCTATTTAAAATCCCACCATGACTTTACGGACACACTGTGTATATATATATATATTTTATCATAATATATATAATATATTATGATTGATATAAAAATATCTTATATGTTAAGATATATTTTGCTAGATTAAATGCCTAAACCATTTGACTGCATTTTACTGAAAACCCTTATATCAAATAACTATTTATTGTTGAATGGTAACTTCGTAAGTGTCCGAAGGGCGGCTAAATCAGTATGGCCCTTGTCGCCAGGAAACCTAAATCCGCCCCTGCTGACAAAAATAAGAATATTTGGAAGCTAGCAGTTGAAAAAGTGCTACAAGCGAAAAGGAGTGTATACCGGGTGAAATTCGAATGTTTGACAAGAAATCCATCAGGCTCAACTTCTCAGCTTCGACCTACATGGATATGATTGATTGGAATGAAATGGATATTACTGTTCCTTCCTTACTCTCGGATGCTATAAGTAGCACTGATGACTGCCAAAAACCCATAATTCTTGGCACATACCCGTGTCATTCCCAGGCAGTTGAAAGAAATGTGAAGGAAAGCTCTTCTGCAAGTGAAAAAGTCTACTGACATGACGCCCGCCATGGAATGGTTATTCTCAGCAAGAAATCTCGGCAAGAAAACCCAAAACGGGAAACAAAGTCAGATTTTAAGTGAATCAACAAGAGGATAACAGTTACACTTTATATAATTTAGTGATGAACACATGTTTTGGTTTATAAAATGAAATATTGTTATAATTTTTAACCAAACTAAATTTGCTTCAAAATTTTGGCTTTTCTTCAAAATTGAGGTCAAGTTGCGAGAATGCACATATTCATAGGCTATAAAAGTTGATGTTTTTAAGATAGGTGGGACTGTCTGGTGGGTACTAAAGCACCTTTTCAGCCATGTTTCATACTGACAACTTGAGTTCAATATATTTTCGCCCAGCCCTATAATGGACACCCCTGCTCTAAAACTGCTCATGACCTTCCAAATATAACATTTTCATTGAGATTCTAATTTATCTTTAGTTTCTGATGTAAAATTATCATATCTACTATATAAAAGCAAATTGTGTGACTGTCCATTTGTAAACTTTTGGGTACCTAAAAAGAGCTGAATTTTTTTTAAAAACAGGATAATATTCGAAGAAAAAAAGTTGAGGGAATGATTATTATTATTATTATTATTATTATTTATAAAGGATTTATATTTAATTTCCAATATTCTGAATAGTTTTTTATTTTCAGTACTGAGTTTCTTAATAATAATTCTAGATAAGAATTTGCAGTATGCTAAGAATACTGTCTTCATTTTCGCTTCTGCTGACGCGTTTCGTTCATATACTTTGAACATCTTCAGAGCTGTATACATAATTTTAAAGTAAAATGGGTTATATATATATTTCTTGATTGTAAGTTTGATACAATTTCAAATTAATTTAAGACTATTCGAAAGTTTATTAAATTTTATATTAATTTTCGTTTTTTTCATTTTAATGTAAAAGGCTTCGGTAATTTTTAGTTTTTGTGCGTTATGTGATGAGTATAAGATTTGAAAGTTTTGTGGGATATTTTTTAAATTTAATATTTTATGATCTACTCTGTAATGTGGAAGAACTGGAGAGACGTATCAGGGGTGCTCTGTGATAAGAGGGTCCCAGTGAAACTGAAGGGAAAGGTATTCAAAACAGTGGTGAGGCCGGCAATGTTGTATGGAATGGAGACTGTGCCAATGAAGAAGAGCAATGAAAGAAAAATCGATGTGGCTGAAATGAAGATGTTGAGATGGATGTGTGTAGTGACGAGGAGGGATAGGGTCAGAAATGAGCATATAAGAGGAACAGTGAAGGTGGCGGAAGCATCTAAGAAGGCGCAGGAGGAGGCCAGGCTGAGGTGGTATGGACACGTCAGGAGAAGAGAGGAGGAGTATGTGGGGCGCAGAGTGCTGGAGATGGAGTTGCCGGGACGGAGAAGAAGAGGAAGACCGAAGACGAGATGGAGGAACTGTGTGGTGGCGGACATCAGGGAGAAGGACTTGGAGGAGGACGTGGTATATGACAGAGGAGAGTGGAGAAGACGAACCAAAAACAGCGACCCCATGTAAAGATGGGATAATAAGCTGCGGAAGAAGAAGAAGATCTACTCTGTAATGTTCGTTAATTTTACTTGGACGATATTTATGTTGGTATGATCTCTCTTTAATGTGGTTTGTGGTGTAACCAATGTAAGTCGACGTCTCCAGGACATGTAAATTGGTACACCACATGATGTTGTTTATCAGGGTTTTTGTTACGTGTCGAAAAATGGCTTGATAACTTTTTGTTTTTATAGTAAAAGAGAGATCATACCAACATAAATATCGTCCAAGTAAAATTAACGAACATTACAGAGTAGATCATAAAATATTAAATTTAAAAAATATCTCACAAAACTTTCATATCTTATACTCATCACATAACGCACAAAAACTAAAAATTACCGAAGCCTTTTACATTAAAATGAAAAAACGAAAATTAATATAAAATTTAATGAACTTTCGAATAGTCTTAAATTAATTTGAAATTGTATCAAACTTACAATCAAGAAATATATATAACCCATTTTACTTTAAAATTATGTATAAAGCTCTGAAGATGTTCAAAGTATATGAACGAAACGCGTCAGCAGAAGCGAAAATGAAGACAGTATTCTTAGCATACTGCAAATTCTTATCTAGAATTATTATTAAGAAACTCAGTACTGAAAATAAAAAACTATTCAGAATATTGGAAATTAAATATAAATCCTTTATAAAGACATAGGCTGATATCGACTTTCTTCTATTATTATTACTAGTACAGTTCCCGTCGCTTCGCTGACGGTTAGACAGGCTAAACTACAAAAAAAGAAACCAGCCGTGAAAATTTTGAGCTTCACATTGTGTCAACATTTCTGAATCTGGTATCTCCCAAAACCTCCAAACCCCCATTCATACAACTTGGGGGCTAACCCCCTCCCCCATTACCCCCACCCCTCCCCATTACCCCACCCATCCCCTTACCCCACCCCTCCCCATTACCCCACCCATCCCCCATTACCCCCACCCCTCCCCATTACCCCACCCATCCCCCATTACCCCCACCCCCACTTCCCCCATTGCTAAACTACAGAAAAGAACACAGTCATGAAAATCTTGAGCTTCACATTGCCGCTCGTAATACAATTTCTGAATTTTTTTTACAATTTCTGAATTTTTTTCTCAATTTTTTCTCACAATTTCTGAAAGTGTGACGGACAGACGGACAGACAGACGGACAGCTCTCTTATTATAATATAGATTATTATTATTATTATTATTACTGGCGGCAATGTGAAGCTTAAGATTTTCATAACTGCGTTCTTTTCTATAGTTTTATTGACCAAATAATTGAACCCCCAGTAATTGAGGGGCCTGCGGGTCCCCCAATTACTGGGGGTTCAATTATTTGGTCAATAAAGCTATAGTCATGAAAATCTTAAGCTTCACAAATTTTGACACAATGTGAAGCTCAAGATTTTCATGGGTGCATTCTTTCTATAGTTTTATTGCGATGCTGGGGCCTTTTGGCCCAGTAATTGGTGGCGGGGGCGGCTGCTCACACATATATTTTCGTTCATTACTCATCACCCCCATCCACCATACGAAGTTTGGTCGAAATCGGTTGAGAAACATAAAAGTTTTTCTGTGGACAGACGGACAGATATTCGATGAATTATTGCAAGATTAGCATACCCGACCGTCTTATAAACCGTTTTTTTTAAGGTAAAAATGCCGATGCGTAGAATTATAATCCGTTACATAGTATACCCGCTACACCGCGGGCCTACATGTTTCTTGATAAAATTTATTTAGAACTTATTTAGAAATAAAATAGCTGAACCTTAATTACCCCAGGAAAATAATATAAATGAAGAGTCACTGGCCTTTCCAATTGTATTTAAAGTGAAAAATAAAAAGCATAGATAAAATAGGTAAAATAGAAGAAGGAAAAAGAAGAAAATTAAAGCAGTGAAGAGGGGTTTGGATTAAAAGGGAGAGCGGTCTAGGCATAGGCCTAAACCAAAGAAAAAGTTACAGGCTAAGAGGAAGCGTCCTAAAAAGTTAGGAAAGTAATTCTAAAAACCTGAGAAGTAAGATGCTGGCCTGAAAGTACAAAAGTAAAAACAACAGTAAGCGGAAAGAAGAAAAATAATCAAAAAACCTAAAGTACAAAATCAAAAGAAATTATATTAGCCTAATAATGTTCCAGCTAAAGAAGAAAGTTAACCTAGAAAGTAAAAAAGAAGAAAGTAAATTAACTCCAGTAAAGCTTATCGTCAAATAAATAGTTACCAGCACATTAGAAATAAAATTAATAAAAGAAAAGGAAGAAGTAGGAGTAAATCGAACGTAAAGATAAGCCTAGAAAAATAAAAAAATAAAATGAAAGAACTAAGATTCATTGATGAATTTAAAAGAAAATCATATATTGAAAATATGAAAGAAGATTATAATGGAAGTCCGATTAAATATGGTGGAGGTGAAAGAAAACTATAAAGGAAAATATAAGGACATGAAGTGTGAAGTATGCAGGAGAGAGAATGATACGACAGAACGTTTGTTTCCTTGTGAAAAACTAAGAAACATAGTGGGGGAGATGATGGGAGTAGAGAATATAAAAAAAACAGAAAGTATCAAAAATTATATTGTAAAAATAATGGAAATTAGAAGAAGATTCTGTTGACAGTAAACGTGTAAGTACATAATAGGAGATAGAGTGTAGAGGCTCTGCACCGGAAACGTGTGCTGATCCGCAGGATCAAGTGAGAAATTTCTGGAACCTGGAACCTGGTGCTGGGGTCTTTGAAAACTGTAGCAACAAATTTTATTTTTTATTATTATTATTATTACTAGTACAGTTCCCGTCGCTTCGCTGACGGTTAGACAGGCTAAACTACAGAAAAAAAACCACCCATTAAAATTTTGAGCTTCACATTTTTTTCAACATTTCTGAATCTGGTATCTCCCAAAACCTCCTCACCCCCATTCATGCAACTTGGGGGCTAACCCCCTCCCCCATTACCCCCACCCATCCCCATTACCCCACCCATCCCCCATTACCCCCACCCTCACCCTTCCCCCATTACTGCCCGGGATAAATTTCACAAACAGACAAATAGACAGGCTGAACTACAGAAAAGAACACAGCCATGAAAATTTTGAGCTTCACATTGCCGCCCGTAATACAATTTCTGAATTTTTTTCTCACAATTTTTTCTCACAATTTCTGAAAGTGTGACGGAAGGACGGACGGACGGACGGACAGACAGACGGACAGCTCTCTTATTATAGTATAGAAGATTACGGGCGGCAATGTGAAGCTCAAGATTTTCATGTCTGCGTTCTTTTCTACAGTTTTATTGACCAAATAATTGAACCGACAATGCTGGGGTTCAATTATTTGGTCAATAAAACTATAGTCATGAAAATCTTAAACTTCACAAATCTTGAATCTTGACACGATGTGAAGCTCAAGATTTTCATGGCTGTGTTCTTTTCTATAGTTTTATCGCTGTGTTGGGGCCTTCGGGCCCAGTAATTGGTGGTGGTGAGGGGGAGGGATGCTGGTCACACATATATTTTCGTTCATTACTCATCACCCCCATCCACCATACGAAGTTTGGCCGAAATCGGTGAATTATAGTAGTAATTATCCTATATACTATTGAGCTAAAATGTGTGTGTGTGTGTGTGTGTGTGTGTGTGTGTTCGCTTTCTTCGGAACCGTGCACAGACTAAACGGCACATTGTTTAGTAATGTCTAATTAAAAATTAGAATGTTTTGGTTATAAGAAATTAATAAAGAAGGTAATAATATTTAATAAATGTAATTACGATAAATAATGGTTTGCTTATAAAAATTATAGAAATACGAGTTGGCAACGCCTGAACATAGGCTAAAGGCTGGGTAGGAATGCCCGCCAGTCATCGGATGGCTGTAGTAATGCCTAGTTAAGAATATTAATTTTTGTTTAGTTAAGATTATAATGTTTAATATAAATTTACTAATAATTGTGAAATTACGATAAAGTATGTTTGTTAGATTGTAATTGTTTAAAATGGGAAGAGTTGGCAATCCTGAACAGAGGCCCACAGAGCGGACTACCCCCAAAAAGAGTCAGTCATTCGGCAGCGCGATAAGCGTAAAGTTGGGGCCATGTAACCTTAAAATTAAATTAATTGTTTGTGCCCCTCTCCGACGTAAAGACGTAAAATATTATAGTAAAATTCCCTACTCGCATCCCCCCAAATTAACTTAACCATTTTCGGAATTAAATAAAGTGTTAACAAGCGTTAAAAAGAGTGTTAATGACCCCCCCCTCCCCCTCTGTGTTGTAACGGCTTTCATAGTCTCGGCGTGGCTACCATGAATTTATAAAGTATTGTGGAAATGAGTAAAGAGAGTGTAAAGATAAATGCAATAGAGAGCAGAAAGTAGCGTAAATAATGAAGAAAATAAATAATAAAACGTGATCGCGACATGGCCTTGGGTATAAGAAGGTGTCTTTTGGTGCTAAGATGTTTTGTGTGAATATAGAATATTATTTCGTATCTCTCTCCGACTAAAATGTTAACGTTAATTTCCCCTTCGCATTACCCCGTTTATCTAAAGCGTTTCGGCATAAATAAAAGTTAGTGAAATGTTAATAAGCGTATAATTCCCCACCCCCCGGCCTCCCATGCCCGGTTTAAATTATAACGGCGCTTCAACTCGGTCAGTCTATCATATTTATAAAGTACAGCGAAAGCGAGTGAAAAGAGTGTAAAGAGAATGATTAATGATAGAAGAGAAATTGAATAAAGAAAGAGCAAAATAGTATAAAAACGCAAATAAGAAAGGTTCTGATAGCCCATGAGCTGCCGGTGTGCTCTGTCAAGTTTCCCGGTCCTAGGTCATAATTACTGTGTCCGAAGGCCCCAGCACCGCTATAAAACTACAGAAAAGAACGCAGCCGTGAAAATCTTGAGCTTCACATTGTGTGACATATACTGCTACCCGCCCTCCGGGCGGGTAGCAGTACATGTCACAGTGCTACCCGCCCGGGGGTAGTGGGGGAAGTGGTGGGGGTAATTGGGGAGTGGGGGTGGGGGGGTAGAGGGGTGGGGTAATGGGGAGAGGGGTGGGGGTAATGGAGAGAGGGGTGGGGGTAATGGGGTAATGGCGTTTTTTACTTTTGTGTGTGGGGATAATGGGGGAGTGTGGGGTAATGGGGGAGAGGGGTGGGGGTAATGCGGGTATTGGCGTTTTTTTAAATTTTGTAGCTGGCTGACAGTGCTACCTGCCCGGAGGGCTACCTGCCCGGAGGGCCAAGTTGTACAACGGTCGCGAACGATTGCGAGCTACCGCTTGTTATCCACTATATAAAAGTAAGTTGTGTGTGATTCTGTCTGTGATTCTCGCTGTCCGTGAACTTTTGGGTCTCTGAAAAGAACTGAATAGGCTGGTTGGTTGGTTGGTTGGTTGGCTGGTTGGCTTCAGTCAATAAAACTATAGAAAAGAACGCAGCCATGAAAATCTTAAGCTTCACAACCGAACCCACTGTATCAAGCAATGCAAATCTTAACGCGCTCGAATAAAAACGTTCAACCAATCCGGATACATGGTGTCTACAAACAGGACTGCCTTTTAATACCGGGTGTCCCATTCGAAATGAAACAACTTTGAAACTCTGTAGTTTTTAAAGTATTAATGTGAGAATGTTGAAACTTTGCCAGTTACTATACCATATACCTAAGTTTTTGTCATAATGTTTTTTGTTTGTTTCAGATTGAATTATGTTTACCCCACAAGAAAAAGCGAAATGTGTGTTATGGATGGCTGAGTTGAAGTCCCCTACTATGGTGCAACGGCGATTCCGTACAACCTTTCACAAAAAACCACCCACCAGACGAGACCTATATGCATGGATCAAGAAATTTGAAGAGACTAGCAGTGTTCTAAAGGAATACTCTGGAGGGCGAACAAGATCGGAAGAAGATGTTGAACGAATACGCGGCGCCTTTGGTAGTAGCCCGAGAAAGTTCATCCGTCGTGCCAGAGTCGAACTGCAGATTCCTCGTTCAACTGTGCATAGAGTTGTGCGCAAGCGGCTGCAGCTCTATCCATATAAGCTTCAAGTTGTTCAGCATATAACATGTGAAGTTCTTAACAAAAGGAAACATTATGCTATGCACAATGTATCTAATGTATCTAATATCTAAATGTTATAATTCACATATATCATATGAAACTTTATGATATTGACTATTTACTGTGTGAATATTACATTGTTTGCATCATTAAATAAAAAATTATAAGGTTTCAAAGTTGTTTCATTTCGAATGGGACAACCGGTAGTATAGATAATAATTATAGTATAGATAATATTATTATTCTGAGTGAGCGAATCCAGTGTACAACATTTGGCAAAATAAGGCGTGCTATTTTCTCTTTTTAGTTGAAAATTTTGCTGTTTTCAGCACATCATTTTTGTACTAAGTGTGCTGAAGAAAATAACTAAGTTCATTTCAGTCCGGAAGAAAGTACGTAAGAAACCCTTTATTAAAATTATTATTTATAAAATAAATGTTAAAAATTTAATACAATCAGCCCACCCCAAGCAAGTGCTGGGCATAACAGCTAGTTTTCTATAAAACTCTTTCGTATTATACATAATAAACTAAATAATACATATTATATTTGATATATTTGATAACAACCATAAAAATAGTCACTAAGGGTCGAAATATGATAGCAAATAAAATAAATAGAACACAAAAGGTATGTAAAAGAAACAGTCATTTTCACCTTGGTTTTCATGTTTATATTCCCTTCTTTTGCTAATTTGCGTTCGTATAAGCTTTCGAATATTTTATATATATATATATTTATATATATATATATATATATATACAGGGTGGGCGGAAAGTAGCTCCCTATTTTGGATTGGTAAAAAAATACGTATATTATCCATTTATTTCAGAAGAAATAATATGAAAAGGTAGGCAAACATGGTAGGTTTTCTCTGAAATTCAATGTGGGCTCCAACTCTTTCCACCAGCTTCTGGAGCCGCCCAGGAATGGCGTCCACTGACTTTAGCAGGAACTCCGGCGGGATGGAGGACATGACTTCCCGAATTCGGTCCTCCAGTTCTTCCAATGTCCTCGGTTTGGTGCGGTAGACTTCTTCCTTTACCCACCCCCAAAGAAAGAAGTCGCACGGTGTCAAGTCGGGGCTCCTGGCTGGCCATTGATGTGGACCACGACGACCCATCCAACGCCCAGGGAAGTGGGCATCCAGCCACTCACGGACAACAAGAGCGAAGTGCGGAGGGGCGCCATCTTGCATAAATATCAGATCGTCGATGTTCTCCCATGTGCTGACAACCGGCCAGACCTCGTTTCGCAACATAGCAAGGTACCGCTCAGCATTCATGGTGTTGCGCAGAAGGAACGGGCCCACAACCTGATCTGAGGTCATACCACACCACACCGTTACACTGACCGATTCTGCCGTTTTTCAGCGGTAACCGTGCGACTTCTTTCTTTGGGGGTGGGTAAAGGAAGAAGTCTACCGCACCAAACCGAGGACATGGAACTGGAGGACCGAATTCGGGAAGTCATGTCCTCCATCCCGCCGGAGTTCCTGCTAAAGTCAGTGGACGCCATTCCTGGGCGGCTCCAGAAGCTGGTGGAAAGAGTTGGAGCCCACATTGAATTTTAGAGAAAACCTACCATGTATGCCTACCTTTTCATATTATTTCTTCTGAAATAAATGGATAATATACGTATTTTTTACCAATCCAAAATAGGGAGCTACTTTCCGCCCACCCTGTATATATATATATATATATATATATATACAGGGTGTTTGAAAACTTTCTGTACAAATTGTAATGGGGGATAGGCAACACCAAGACAAACCCTTTTCGTCTATAAGTGTATGTCCGCTGACGTCACCATTCGGCGCGAGAGGGCGCCGCTGCAATTGGCTAAAAGGTGAAGTGGGCTAGACTCGCGCTTGCCGCGGGCATTCTTAAATCGGACGTAGTACGCGTAACATGGAGCGCTTCACGACTGCTGAGATGGCTGACATGCATATGGTGTATGGGGCTGCCAATGGAAATGGAAGAGCTGCTGTGAGGTTGTACCGACAGCGCTTCCCAAACAGACGTGTGCCAAACCACCAAACGTTTGCGCATTTGCATCGGCGACTGCGAGAAACTGGAACATTCCATGCAAACATGCATGACACTGGTCGGGAGAGAAACGTGCGCACAACCATGCTACCTACCATTTCGATGGTTGAATCGTATCCATGTTTGTGTCATTGGAGAGTTCGTTGTGAGAAGCGAATGTCCCTTAATTTCATTCCCTTAAAGTACAAACAAGAAACGCGACGGTTTAGATCGTTTAACATTTCCATCACAATATTACCCATATCTCCATTTTCTATTTATTATAGACGTTATGATAATTAATTATTGTTGTCTTGCATCTAACCCTCATCCCTAAATTTCATTAGATTATGCATGCATATTGCATGTGGCATGATTTGAACCCTTGTTTGTACTTCTTTATTCATTTACTTAATTCTTCCTCCAATGTACCGCTTTTGGTACTGCGGAACATTCCTCAATATCATAACGTGATCGTTCCAACGATCATTCTCGTCTTTCTTCCCTCCTACATTGCTGATTTTTCCCTTTGGCTCTTCCTGGACCCGCTTCTGAAACCAGTGAAAGTTATTCTTCTTAATCCCGATCAGCCACCTCCTTTTTGAGTAAGCAAGTCTCGCATGGTCAGTCCACTGTTTTCCGGGCATTTTGCGAATCCCCTGTAACCGTATGACCCGCATGCCCTATCGTATGACCACCCAACCATGCACCTAATTTATCCTGCTCCGTATGTTCGTGAAATTTGCCCGTATGACCGCACATACTCTAAATTTAGGTTAAGTTGTATTTTCTATTTTTAAGAATACTATATGGAACCTATAACCCCATGTTCAGTTCATTAAAATGCATAATTGATTTCTATTTTTAATTTGTATTCTTCATTTTCTTTATTCAATTAATCGTGAGTAATTGTCGTTAAATTGTTATTATACCATTTGTAAGGTATCAAACAAAATTATAGCCAATTTTGACACTCTATACCAGAACACCATTTTTCCTCTTCTAATAATTTTGTTACACCATTCTAATATTACTAATTACATAATTGTACTCTCCCCATGAATTTCACCTATGCCCCGTCAAATCGTCAAATAAAATTCAATTATCGTACTGATACTTCTGGTTAATATTAATGGTGATATACTGTTACTATATGGCTATGAATGTTATTAGCGAAATACATTGCCATTAATACTACCTGTATTAGAATTTAATAATAACACTGGGTAACAAAATTTGAAATATTTTCTGTTTATTGTGATTTTTCTGTCGTTTTTTAATGATTTCGGGGAGCTGATTCCAAAAATGATATTGGTTTTGCTCTATCATCAACCGTTTCAAAAATATAGGTTATCACACTTTTCATATGGCAAAGTATATAAAGAAGGCTAACATAAATATTTTCTGAAAATAAAAACACTATTGGAAATTAATGTTTATTGAGCCAAAATTGTTTGACAAACCCAAAATGGTGCAAAGGATATAATATAATATAATATATATCATGAGGAGAACCGATAAGAGAATAACAAGCCTCGTTATGCAGTGTGCGTTCCTTAAAAATGCACTGAAGAACGTGACTCCCGCGTATGAACATTCTTATCCTTTCTGATCAGCGACCATACGTAGTCTCCCATCATGGAAGCATCCTAATGGCCCTGGTACCTTTTCTCCATCGTTCGAATATCTTGATGGAATCTTTCGCCATGTTCTTCACTCACATCGCCCAGGTTATCACGAAAAAAGTCTAGATGTAAATGCAGATAGTGTAATTTTAAAGACGTACGGCACCCCATTTTGCCATAGCACTTAATCAAGTTTGACACTAACTCCTTATAGTTTGGTGCTTTATGGTTGCCTAAAAACCCGCGAACCACATCATGGAAAGCACACCAAGCCTCTTTTTCGATCGGAGTCATCTTGGCTTCAAGGTTCTTTGAATTCAACAGCGCCTTGACTTGTGGTCCTACAAAGATGCCAGCCTTGACTTTGGCCTCAGCGAGTTTACGGAACATGACCCGAATCTGTTGGAAAACTTCCCCTCCAAAATCTAACGCAGTTACAAACTTCTTAATTAGACCCAACTTAATATGGAGAGGTGGTAGCAGAACTATGTCAGGCTTCACAAGAGGTTCCCTGAGTACATTGTACTTTCCTGGTTGCAGTCCTTCACGTGGAGGTCACTGAACTGTTTTATAGTGCTCAGTTGAAGCCCTGCTATCCCACAGGCAAAGAAAACATGAATATTTAGTAAACCCGCCTTGTAAACCTAACAGGAAACCAATCATTTTGAAATCACCACACACGCCCCAGTTATATTGTTCATACCTGATTTGAGTGAGCAGTTGTTTGACATTTTCATAGTCCTCTTTCATTTGAACAGAATGTGCAACTGGTATAGATGGATATTTGTTCCCATTGTGGAGTAGAACAGCTTTTAAACTCCGAGTTGACCTGTCAATAAACAGGCGCCACTCTGAGGGTATATGTGTTAACCCAATAGCTGTGAATAGACCATTACCGTCGCTGCAATAACAAAGAGAGCCATTGACATCGTAGAACCTTGCAAACTCTTCATGCCGCTTTCGGTATACAGTGCCCTTGCAGTCTTCTCCAAGCAAATTCCACTCTTTGAGTCTGGAGGTCAGAAGCTCAGACCCTGATTTCGTCAGAACCAAATCTCTAATTAAGTCGTCCAATTCCCTCTGATTTGGAAAGTGAGGGTTTGTACTGAAAATTACTGTATATTCTTCATCATGACTGTCCTCACCAGCCGACATCTCAGATGAGCTAGCTACATCCTCATTTTCAACTTGCAAAGCAAAGAAACAAAATATAGGCATAGCTATATATGTAGAAGAGCATCAGCACTAAGAAAAATCGACACATAATGACCCACAGTCTGTAAATACAGAAGGTAAAGTAATGGATAGATACCTGTTCTGGTGGACGTGGTATTGGAAGACCTTCGCCATGTGGTACAGGAGCTATGGACGACGCTATGCTTGGATACTGAAGAGTCTGCCTTCCTTTAACTTTCCTATACTTAGAAACATCTACCATGCAGTAGTAGCAATCGTCGTGGTGGCTCTTTGGTTCTCTCCATATGCTGGGTACCGCAAAGGGCATTGCCTTGCGTGCTCCCCGCAGCCACCCTTCAAGTGTGGAGCGGCAGCTTCCACAGATCACTTGGGGTGCCCAGGGCTTAGCTTGGTCACCCATAGGCATACCAAAATAGAGCCGATACGCGATCCAGAACTTGGTGCCTTTCACAATCTTGTGCGATACTTGCTTGGGCCTATGTAATACTCACAAACGTAGCAGAATATATCAGGCGAGTGTTTACAAGCTCTAGTTGCCATTCTCTTTACCAAACTGTACTACATTAATCATAACCTGCAGATATAGAGAGAAGAGTTATTAAATCTGCAACAGATTACAGATTCCAGAAAAAAGATGTACTCACAACACTGAAATAATGTTACCAATAAAAAAGGATCGATAACACTCAAATCGTCAGCACAGAGAAGCACAGAAACACAATACCTCTGTGCTGGTAACCATCAGACAAACAACCTGCTTTCTTTGTGTGCTCACACTTACTGACTTCTCAGATTCTGCGCTCTTCTTTATATAGCACAGTGGAAGTTTCGGGCAATTTCTAGAACAAGAAACTGTCAACGAACATCCGGATTGTTCTCAACAATTCCTGATTATTCTGATATTGCTGCGCCCATAATAACATTATACTGGTAAAACATGAAAATGGATTATCTCTGAAACCATTGATGATACACACAAACCAAGGCCAGATTTGGACTCAGCGCCCGCAAATGCATATAAAAACATAAAAAATTCTATATAAACAGAATCAGTGTTACACAGTGTAATTCACTTTAAACTGAAAAGATTTTATAACCCTACTCCCATTTTAAATTATTATACATTATTTTTAAAACTTTGTTAATTTGAAAACCTTCCGAATCCCTACACATTAGTGTTGAAAAATAATCGAAACTTTAAAAACCGGTTTTTAATCGATCTGTTTTTTGAAAACCGGTTATGACCGAAAAGTATAGTAATTTTTAAAAGCCACAATTGAAAGGTACTGACTTTAACTCTTAACAAGCATAGCTTATCGCCTATTTTTTGGTCAAAAGAATGCAAAAATGCAGCATCATATGTATGCATATGAATAAGAAAATGACAACTTTGACATATTTTATTTTAGCCAAAATAATACATTATTCAAACAACTTACATTTGAAATAATTTTTTAAAATAAAACATCTATACTTAGAAAGAAATAAACTTCTTTTTGTAAAAAAAATTATAAAGAAAAATAAAATTTATCTCTATTTTGGAAAAAAACATTGAAATAAAATTTTTTAATAAAAAAAATTTACCTAGAAAACAGAAAATTGACTCTTCGTGTAAGAAAAAATATATAAATTAATTTAGATTTTATCCCTATTTTGGAAATGACATCTTAAGAAACAAAGGGCATTAAGGGTCTTATACTGCGAATAGGGCTTTAGTCGACTGACTCTACACTACAGCCTACATGATGAGACAAACTGAAGATCGAGTTGCCAGATAGGCAAAAATTATACTGAAGAGCAGTTGCCAGTTTGTCACAATTTAACTTAATAGGTAATGTATTCGAAGTTATTTTTTGTGCGCTGTAGCGCGTAGCTGCACGTTCGCGCAAGTTTGAGCCAAATAAAAATCAATCGATGAAACCAGTTTTTTCTTTCGGTTTTCGATTTTTAGGGGAATTTTACAAACCGGTTGAAAACCGGTTTTCAACACTACTACACATACACACGCATATATGCACATTTCTCCACAAACATTACGTACAAAAATACTACAAAGATCCACAGATACTGATTACACTTTCACCCAATTACAATCACCCACATTCTTGTAATCATTGGCATACTTATTAGAGGGAAATTCACTCTTCATATCCTGAATTTATTTAATCTTAATAATTGTTGCTTAATATATATAATCTTGCTCATGCATTTATTAAGTTATTTTAACCAACCCCTTACACTCTGTACCTGATACACATAAATACACACTTGACCACAGGTCTATACATCATCCATTACGTAACTCTATCTTTCTTCTCCCTGTATATTCTTAATGGCTAACAACATCTAGTATCTAAAAACTGTAACTAAATAAATTTTAGTGTTTTTACTAAATTAATTTTACTTTTTTTTAATAAATTTTAATATTATACTACACCAAGTTATTCGTACTTGCAATAAGTTTACATTTCTGCGATCGTTCTCCCACTGCTGAAGACTCTATCCAACAATAAAATTTAAGTCGATTTTTGCCTACACTAGTCCATCAAATTATTTATTAAATGTACGATCATGGTAACTTTGGAAATCCCTGAACCTTAAAATTTAAATTTTTTTTCACCTACTATTCATTAGGCATGTATTTTTTTCCACAGGAAAATAATTTTTTTTTTAAATTTAACAATATCATTGGTTGTCTAACTTAATTGGTTGTCTAAAATTAGATTTGATTACTGTGCATTGTTCTTAACCACCCCAACTCACGTGTTGTATATAAATCTATATTATAAAAATCATTAGTTATCATCTAGTTTGAATTAGTTTGGATGTTATATTATTGTATTGTATTAATTGTATTGTATTGTATTAATTGTATTGTATTAATATCATTCTAGAGAGTAAAGCCCTGTAAAAATGAACAATGAATAATTCCTACATAATCTTTATATTCAAATATTCATTTTTACATAAGAACCAAAATCGCCTAACGCGAGTTTGGATAAAAAATTTATTTGCTTTCTATTCTTGCAGTGTCACAACCATGCTACCTACCGTTTCTATGGTTGAGTCGTATCCATGTTTGTGTCATTGGAGAGTTCGTTGTGAGAAGCGAATGTCCCTTAATTTCATTCCCTTAAAGTACAAACAAGACACTCGACGGTTTAGATCGTTTAACATTTCCATCACAATATTACCCATATCTCCATTTTCCATTTATTATAGACTTTATGATAATTAATTATTGTTGTCTTGCATCTAACCCTCATCCCTAAATTTCATTAGATTATGCATGCATATTGCATGTGGCATGATTTGAACCCTTGTTTGTACTTCTTTATTCATTTACTTAATTCTTCCTCCAATGTACCCAATTCCTTAATATTTACTGTATACTCGTATAAGTATATATATTTAATTAATAGTTTCACTCACTCTTTGTACAATCGCTATAAACCTTTCATTACTGTATTGCTCTAATTCATCTCTTCTAAATTCTCCCAATAATGACTTGTACTGTACGTACGAATTAAATAACTATGGCGTATTAATTATGAATTGACGTATGGCATAATTTGAATAACTATGACGTCATAAAGTAACTTAATTCTCCTCACGTTTTCCATACCTTGAATACTGAATCACGTGTTTAGTATGTGGATATCTTTCGTATTCAATGTATGGTAGATTCTTTAACATAATAATAAAAAGTTTACACTCTATACGTCATTATTTATATGTTGTTCATTCATACATACATATCTTATCTTGACCGTTATCTTTTATTAATTGTATTAATTATTCATTCATTGCCCTACCTATTGTCTACCGATTGTCAATCTATTGTGCGACTACCAATATGTGTACAATACTTTGTGCATTCGTACATGTCCCCTGATGATCATGATTACGTACATAGTTACGTACATGTACATACGTCCACATGTATTCTTTTTACTTTTTCTTTTAATTATTTTACTTCTCGCAAGATATTCGTTCATGCTGACGCAAGTGTTCGAATTCCGCTAACAACAGCGGAAGCGAGAGCTTCTGAGGTGAAAATCTTCTCTCTTGTGGCTTCTAATCATAAAACATTATTATGTGTGTTATATTACATATATATATATATATGTATATATATATAATATATTATATATATATATTATATATATATATATATAGTATATATACATATATATATTATATATATATATATATATATATATATATACAGTATATGCCCACGTACTTTGTGTTATACTCCTAACATCCTAATTGTCTATAAATATGAAACAATGTAAAACTATAGTTAACTGTTTAATTGTAATTAACTGTAATAATTTAATATAATGTAATTAATGTACTCTAATGAAACTGTAATTAACAATAATAAGCGAATGTGAATTAATTGGTAATTATAATCATAGTTGTAATAAACCAAAATTACAATGTACTCAGTGATGTACTTGGGATTGTACTCAATGTACGACCCGACATTATGTCGCCATTTAGGAATGTACACTCGGCGATATTATTATTATTTTTTCGTTGGGATAAATTTTTTGAGTTGCTTCCTATTTCGCCAAATAATTGGCGACTTGTTCTTTTCAAAATTTCTTAATCATTTTTTTTAGATTTAATTTGATAATGAATCCTGATTGGATTTTTCAATGTCCGTGTTTTGTATGCATTCTCTCTTCATTGTGGAAGGCGAAGTCGTGTCTAGCTTAAACATTTAATTGTAAATCTTAAACCTTTAATTTTTGCTCATATGTATATTTTAGTGTAAAGATGCAAAGTTCAATTTCCACTTCTAATTAACTTGGCAGACCCGGAAAACATCAGATCTGAAAATACGCTGCTTAAGATAAAAATATAGCTTCCTCTTCCTATATCCTGTTTATCTGCTTAACCATTGGCACAGAAAAAAAATTACTTTATTTTCAAATATTGTGCAAAACTAATACAGCCTTTTCAACATTTAATAATAATGATGTTAGCAGATTATGGGTATATAAACCCACAAAATTTCTTCCATGTTCATTCTGATTATTCTGACTATTCTGACTAGAATGATATAACTTAGAGGCTGAGCATAACTTGTAACATTTTAGCAGTAAATTACAGTAAGAAAAAGTCTTTGTCTTCTCCTTCGATCCGTGCTCTCTTCAGAGAACTTAGTCATTAAAATCTCCCGATACAGTACAAGAAGAATCCGGGAACCCTCATAGAATTTAATGAGCCTCCCAGACTCCTCCGAGCCACTATAGAAGAACTCGGAGAGTAGTATAGAAGAAACTACTACAGGTAACAAATCCGTTGCTGCCTCCTAACCAGAACCCCCGTCGACTTCGAACCAACCAAGGCCATAGACGGAGGGGTTAACATATATATATCGTAGAATTGTAACCGCAACGAGTGAGCTCCGATTTCACCCGCTCTGTCTTGTATTATATCTGTGCAAAGTCTATGAACTTTCCCTTATTGTAATTACTACATCCCTCTGAATCAACTCTCTTCTTCTGAGAAACAATTCACCACATTAAACAGCACATCTATCATAAACATCAACACAATACTCAAGACATTTAATCAGATCATCAATAATGCAAACAAATACATACCCAAGGGCAACATTAGGAAATACAACCCAAATTACACTAGAGAAATAGCCCACCTCATATATATATATTGACTATTGGTTAGGTTAAGTCGTAATATTTTCGTTAGTTTTAACGTTTTATTTGATGGATTCATTTAAAAAATGTCTCCTAAAGATCCTAGTGTAGTTTGTGTCCCCTTTTGCGTCAGGGGGACGTAAACTACACTTGCTCCGAAAACTTTTAAAAGATTGAAAAAATTTACATTATTAAACGTAATAATAGAGCAACACATATTTCCAAACTTAAGTCAAAGGAACTCCGAACATGTTTAGGTACCCCGACAGTACATTAATTCAGACTCACATTTGCAAGTAACCAAACTTCATTATGTATTTATCACTTTATACTTAATTTGTTAGTCTCTATTAAATTATTTGGATCACCTGAAGGTCAGGGCCTACAGCCTTCTTTAGTTAGCTTTATAAGGCTAACTAACGAAAATAACACGACCTAACCTAACCAATCGTCAAGGGCATACAGTTGACCTAACGATTGGTTAGGTCAGGTCGTGATATTTTCGTTAGTTAGCCTTCTAAGGCTAACTAAAGAAGGCTAGGGGCCCTGATCTTCAGGTGATCCAACTATTTTATATAATACTAAGAAGACTTTGTGATAAAATAATGTAGAACATAATCAACCATAAATGCAAAAAACTTCACTTTTTTACGTGAAGGTCAAAATATGAGAATAAAAACCCACTCTAATAGACAGAGTTTATTTCCACGACAGTTTCGACGCCCACTGGCATCCTCCTCGGGTGGATACAGAAACACAAATGAAACAAAACAAGAGGGAAAAACAGTTCAGGGATCGACCGTTAAGAAATTCGCACCTAGGTTAGATTCCATTCTCTCGAGACAGGAGGGGCATTTTCATTAAGTACATTCGCACAAATTTTTTAAAAACTATCTTCCTGTTCTAAACATACAGATTCTATTATTTTTACATAATTATTACATTTATAATTAAATTTATTACATTTAATATTGCATAATTATTAATTACAGAAATTATAAATTTATTATTACATTGGTTATTACATTGTTGTTTATTATACAGAAATTATAAACCGAAAAACGAATGAAAAAAGGCGATTAGGAAATAATCCAGAGACCATTGAGAAATTCGCACCTAGGTTAGATATCGTTCTCTCGAAACCAGAAGGGCATTTTATTACAGGGTCAGCTTATAACTACATTTCCACAAATTAAAAATATCTTCTTGTTCTATACATACAGATCCTAATGTTTGACATAATTACTGCATATATTTATTTCCACATTAATTACTTCCATTATTACATTTACTAAAAGCGAGTAAGGAAACATTCCAATCCAGAGACACACACTTAGGTTCGAACACGTTCCCACGACTCCGTAAGGGATTTATTGACCAAGAATCTCATTAAAGGGTCTAACTTATAAGTACCTTCGCACAAATTAAAATTATCTACTTTTTCTATACACACAGATTCTATTATTTTTCTTTTGACATAATTATTACATTTATAAAGTACCTTACTTGATTCCCAATCTATAGCATGATTATTTTGGCTAGCGTGATAAAAAATGGCATTATTAGTATTACAACTTCTGAAGGCATATTTGTGTTCTTTGATACGGGTTTCAATATTTCTTCCAGTTTCTCCCACGTATACTAAATCACAACTTTTACAGGGAATGCTGTAGACACAGGCTTGTTCCTCTTTTGCAACGTTATTCCTAACCAATTTACTTTTCACGGTAGACGAATATTTGAACGCCAAAGCAAACTTAAATTCTTTCGTCAACGGTTTACTCTTTCTAAGCCGGCAATGTAAGGCAAACTCACATATTGTTTTTGGTTAACTGAAGGTTCCCGAGGGGCATAAAAAGATTTTCTGGCTTTAAAATACGCCTTTCTGATAAACCACTCAGGATATTTTAAATCCTTAAAAATGTTCCAAATCTTTGAATTTTCCGGATCCAGCAAATGTGGGCTACAAATCCTGAGTGCTCTTAGAAACATGGAAGAAATAATTGAGCTTTTAACCCCTTCATCATGATATGAAAAATAATGAATGTACGAATTACAATGAGTTGGTTTTCTATAGACCGTGAAATTGGGCTTTCCGCTTTCGTTAATGACCAAAACATCTAGAAAAGGTAATTGTTTGTCGTTCTCCCATTCATATTTAAATTTAATAGAGGGAACAAGATTATTTAATGACTGAAAGAAAGTGTCAAAGTTGTTCCAGTGGTCAGGCCAAAATGAGAAAATATCATCTACATAACGAAACCAAATTAGATTCCTGGGACATATTGTTTGCAACAATTCCGACTCATAATACTCCATATATAATGTACTCAGTATTGGGGATAAAGGGGACCCATTCCCATACCAAAACGTTGCAAATAAAATTCTTCACCGAAGGAGAAGGCATTATTGGTGACACAGAGTTTTATCAGTTCTAAAAATACAGATGTGGGCATGCCTAGGTCTACGTTACATGTTGGCAATTTTCTATCTAAAAAACTAAGTACATCATCAATGGGAACTTTCGTAAACAAGGACTCAACATCAAAACTTATCATTCTTCCCCGTTTTAAATCTAAGGACATAACTTTGTTAATAAAGTCACAGGAATTAGTGATGTGCGAGCCTGAAAATTTACCAACTAATGGGGATAATTTATCTGCAAGAAATTTAGATAACCTGTAACTAAAGGAACCCCTGTGTGAAATAATGGGACGGAGTGGTATATTAATCTTATGGGTTTTGGGTAGGCCGTAAATGTGGGGGAGTTTGGGGTTAATCTGTAGAAATCTTTTAGGATCAATCGCCGGGACATCTTTTAATAAGTTCCTGATGGTTTTGTTGAATTCGGAACGTATTCCATGTGTTAAAAGAGAAATTGACCATACGTATTTCAAACTAAGAAATTGTCTACGCGTCCTTAAATCGCGTGTGTCGTGTGAACTACTTGTGGCGCTGTTTGAAACTGCAGATTATAAATGCGACGTGGAGACTAGACGCACTGAACAACGACTTAACAGAAAGCTATCCTATTTATGTGATGAAAGTGCTTGGTCAAAGTGTGCGGTGGAAGGTTCCGTTTTAAATTTATCGACATATGTCTTGTCCAAATCCGAAAAGGAAGTTCTTAATTTAGGGCTGTCGTTTGCGCTTAAACCCGATAAAAAACATTGTTTTAGATTTTGTGTCTTCCGTAGTTAATTCCAGGGTGGATATTCCGTGTTTAAATGGTTTGATTCTGAGCAAGTTTCTGGAACATTTCAACTCATTGGACTCTATTCCCAAAAGATTCCGGTTAGCTTTAGACAAGCTCAGGAAGAATGAAGCAATATTTGTCACTAAAGCGGACAAAAGTAACACTGTGGTTATTTTGGACAAGTGTGATTATAAACAAAAAATGGAAGCGTTACTTAGTGATGAATTCACCTACACCAAAGTGAGATCGTCCCCCCTAAAGCGTCTTTCTGCCGAATTCAACAAAACCATCAGGAACTTATTAAAAGATGTCCCGGCGATTGATCCTAAAAGATTTCTACAGATTAACCCCAAACTCCCCCACATTTACGGCCTACCCAAAACCCATAAGATTAATATACCACTCCGTCCCATTATTTCACACAGGGGTTCCTTTAGTTACAGGTTATCTAAATTTCTTGCAGATAAATTATCCCCATTAGTTGGTAAATTTTCAGGCTCGCACATCACTAATTCCTGTGACTTTATTAACAAAGTTATGTCCTTAGATTTAAAACGGGGAAGAATGATAAGTTTTGATGTTGAGTCCTTGTTTACGAAAGTTCCCATTGATGATGTACTTAGTTTTTTAGATAGAAAATTGCCAACATGTAACGTAGAACTAGGCATGCCCACATCTGTATTTTTAGAACTGATAAAACTCTGTGTCACCAATAATGCCTTCTCCTTCGGTGAAGAATTTTATTTGCAACGTTTTGGTATGGGAATGGGGTCCCCTTTATCCCCAATACTGAGTACATTATATATGGAGTATTATGAGTCGGAATTGTTGCAAACAATATGTCCCAGGAATCTAATTTGGTTTCGTTATGTAGATGATATTTTCTCATTTTGGCCTGACCACTGGAACAACTTTGACACTTTCTTTCAGTCATTAAATAATCTTGTTCCCTCTATTAAATTTAAATATGAATGGGAGAACGACAAACAATTACCTTTTCTAGATGTTTGGTCATTAACGAAAGCGGAAAGCCCAATTTCACGGTCTATAGAAAACCACTCATTGTAATTCGTACATTCATTATTTTTCATATCATGATGAAGGGGTTAAAAGCTCAATTATTTCTTCCATGTTTCTAAGAGCACTCAGGATTTGTAGCCCACATTTGCTGGATCCGGAAAATTCAAAGATTTGGAACATTTTTAAGGATTTAAAATATCCTGAGTGGTTTATCAGAAAGGCGTATTTTAAAGCCAGAAATCTTTTTATGCCCCTCGGGAACCTTCAGTTAACCAAAAACAATATGTGAGTTTGCCTTACATTGCCGGCTTAGAAAGAGTAAAACCGTTGACGAAAGAATTTAAGTTTGCTTTGGCGTTCAAATATTCGTCTACCGTGAAAAGTAAATTGGTTAGGAATAACGTTGCAAAAGAGGAACAAGCCTGTGTCTACAGCATTCCCTGTAAAAGTTGTGATTTAGTATACGTGGGAGAAACTGGAAGAAATATTGAAACCCGTATCAAAGAACACAAATATGCCTTCAGAAGTTGTAATACTAATAATGCCATTTTTTATCACGCTAGCCAAAATAATCATGCTATAGATTGGGAATCAAGTAAGGTACTTTATAAATGTAATAATTATGTCAAAAGAAAAATAATAGAATCTGTGTGTATAGAAAAAGTAGATAATTTTAATTTGTGCGAAGGTACTTATAAGTTAGACCCTTTAATGAGATTCTTGGTCAATAAATCCCTTACGGAGTCGTGGGAACGTGTTCGAACCTAAGTGTGAATGTCTCTGGATTGGAATGTTTCCTTACTCGCTTTTAGTAAATGTAATAATGGAAGTAATTAATGTGGAAATAAATATATGCAGTAATTATGTCAAAACATTAGGATCTGTATGTATAGAACAAGAAGATATTTTTAATTTGTGGAAATGTAGTTATAAGCTGACCCTGTAATAAAATGCCCTTCTGGTTTCGGGAGAACGATATCTAACCTAATGCGAATTTCTCAATGGTCTCTGGATTATTTCCTAATCGCCTTTTTTCATTCGTTTTTCGGTTTATAATTTCTGTATAATAAACAACAATGTAATAACCAATGTAATAATAAATTTATAATTTCTGTAATTAATAATTATGCAATATTAAATGTAATAAATTTAATTATAAATGTAATAATTATGTAAAAATAATAGAATCTGTATGTTTAGAACAGGAAGATAGTTTTTAAAATTTGTGCGAATGTACTTAATGAAAATGCCCCTCCTGTCTCGAGAGAATGGAATCTAACCTAGGTGCGAATTTCTTAACGGTCGATCCCTGAACTGTTTTTCCCTCTTGTTTTGTTTCATTTGTGTTTCTGTATCCACCCGAGGAGGATGCCAGTGGGCGTCGAAACTGTCGTGGAAATAAACTCTGTCTATTAGAGTGGGTTTTTATTCTCATATAATCAACCATGCTTGAAATTAATTTTTAAATGGTGTAATTTTCCGTACACATCCTCATGTAAACTGTAAAATGGCATAAACCACACCAGCGTGCATGCGCAGTCAAAGCATATCTCGAATATGTTTCTGAACAGAAATTCCCTTCAAAATAAAGCTATAATACAGATTGTTCTCTTAAAAAATCATACCATGTAATGAATATTAAAAAAAAAAACTTTTGATGCAGTACCTTCATTTTTTTCTTACGACAGCCACCAAAGCAGCAACATATGTTTGTAATTACAGTACATTTAATTGTATTTAATTGCATTTAATCGGCTAAGTCTAAATTTTCCAGAAATTCTTCTTCTACTACTCGATCAGTCAGTTTTCAAAATATGCAAACTCACTGGCGCTTACGTCTATCCACAATTTTTGTTATTAGCACATTCATTCCAACAATACACTTATTGTACTGGTAACGACGGGAATGGTTTAGATTAACTAAAATAAGCATCAGTGCTTCTTTCAGTGTGGTGTCATTATTTATTTATCAGGTTTAGTTTTATAATTTGCAGATATTTCAAATACGCAGAAATTTTTAAAGTATTTAATTTTAGAATACTTGACCAGTTACCGACCTGGAGAAACATTGTATTTTCGAATATCATTGTGATATCATATTATAATTATACACTCTAAAATTATAAAGTTATTTTAAGCGAACTATATGTTGAATCAGCCCCGACCCATTGAGTAGTTAAAATTAGTTTGGTACAATCTATCCCGTTATCCATCGTCCCATTATCCATTTTTTCGCTTATTCGTCGTTAATCAATTAATACCGTCACCTACCATATCCGTCGCACATTCCCGCTTATCCGTTTTTTTGTCCGTTAGCCCCGAGGCGAAGCGACGCGCATTTCGTCCTTCGTTCATCCTTTCGTTGTCTAGGGTAGGTCTAGAACTTTAGAACTTCAAATCTGGATTGATGTCTTGCGCTGCTCTGGTTATTATTTAGCGAAATAATTGACTAAATTCATTTACAATGGACTATAAGCGTTCTAATAATAATAGTGACTCAAGTAGTTCTGTGTGTAAAAGGAAACCAGGGAACCTGTGACATTGGAAATAAAATTAGACATTAATAAGCGTACACAACAAGGTGAACGTGGTATGGATATCGCCAGACATCTTGGAATTCCATCAACGACGGTTAGAGGCGTTGTGAAAGAGGCGGGCAAATATAAACAATACGCAAAGGCAGCAACTCCTGTTACAACAAAGATGTAAGAGGTAGGGACTCTTTATTAATTAAAATGGAAGAACTGTTAATTATGGGGATAGAGAACCAAACCCAAAGACGTATACTTTTAAATACAACGTTAACTCAGGAGAAGGCCTCAAGCATTTTAAGAGACTCGGAAAAATAAGGAAGGTGAGAGTAGTTCGGACATTGAAAACTTTAAACTAATCATGGGTGGTTTGATAGATTTGTGAAAAGGGTTGGACATCATAACAGTCGTGTTCAAGGCAAGGCTGCTGGTGCAGATGTTGAAGAAGCAAATAGCTATCCTGAAATTCTTAAAAAAATAATTAGTGAAGGAAATTACAGTGCTAAACAGGTATTTAACGTATATGAGACAGGACTCTTTTGGAAAAAGTGCCTGAAAAAATGTGCATTTCCCAAGAAGAAAAACTATGCCTAGCTTCAAAGCGGCGAAAGATAGGCTTATATTACTGTTGGGAGGCAACGTAAGTGGCGACTTTAAGCTGAAGCCGCTGCTTGTGTATCATTCAGAAAATCCCATGGTTCTTAAAGGGCATATTAGGAATAAGCTGCCTGTTGTTTGGAGATCTAATAAGAAGGCATGGGTGACTCAGGCAGTGTTTTGGGATTGGTTCACCAGTTATTTATGTCTAGAAGTCAGCAAATATTGTAAAAATAACAATCTTGATGACAAAGCATTGCTGATTCTGGACAATACTCCTGGCTACCCAAGAGATCTCGAGGACCTCTCAAATGGAAAAGTTATGGTTAAATTTCTCCCTCCCAACACAACATCGCTGTTGTAACCCATGGATCTGGAGGGTCATAGCTAACTTTAAGGCTTACTACCTGCGAAGAACCTTCTCCCAAGCAATTCGAGCCACTGAGGGAGAAAATGTCCACACAATCAAGGAGTTCTGGAAGGCTATAACATCGCAAAGGCCGTAAACAACATCGCAGAAGCCTGGGATGAGGTCAAAGAAACAGCAATGAATGATGTGTGGAAAAAATCTGGCCTGAATACGCCAATAATTTCAAAAGCCTTGATGAAAATATGGACCAGATCCAGGGCAACATCGTCGAAGTAGGAAAGGAAATGGGCTTTGAGGAGTACGAGGCTAGTGATGTGCAAGGGCTGCTTGCCTCCCACAAGCAGGAGCTCTCCAATGAGGACCTCGTGCAGCTGGAGGAACAAAGGGCCATAGAAGAAGAAGATCCGCTGAAACCCATCCAGCCAAATCATTAAAGACTAAGGATTTGGCTCAGGCCTTCAAACGTATAGGGACAGCCAAGGAAATTTTTGATAACTGTGATCCGGGCAGGCTGAGGAGCTCCACAGTAGACAGAGGCCTTGAAAATGCTGTGAGGTGCTATAGAGAATTGTATGAAGAAAAAATGAGGCGTGCAATCCAGCCCTCATTAAACAAGTATTTCTCCACACCTGCCCAAACCCCTCAGAAAACTCCCTCCCAGACCCCTGCAAGAAAAGCCCGCATAAAAGTCCCCCAAAGAGCCCAATAAATGTGGAAGGTTCTGATGAAGTTTTATCTTCATCAGAGTAAATTTTCATTAAGCCATCTCTAACCCTTCATCCACCCTGGACTTAATTTAACCAAATCATGGTAAGTTACCCTCCTTAATTCATTGTTTAATTTTTATTGCTTAATTTATTGTGGGATCAACTGCATAGTTCTGGAAATAAGGAAGTTTTTTACTCTTCTTAATATCAAAACTACTCAGGTGTTGTAGTAATTTTAATTATTAATAGGTCGGAGTTTATTTGACATCAATTTAACTTAAAATTAAATAATTTTTTAAGTACACGGATTAAGTGTTTTGGAAGTGTACTAATTAATGTAAAACATATACCAGAATGTGTTTATTTTTAATGAAAAGATAGTTGTAATGTGTCCCAACTTCAAAATAGGAAATCTGCTGAGGAGCCATGTACTAATACAGGCCCGTAGCCAGGGGGGTGTTCAACGACTCCCCCCCCCTTAACAGAAAAGGTCCGCTTTTGTATAAACTACTCTAATCTACTCTAAACCCCCTCCGCAGTCCGGATTGATTGGTCGTTGCACCAAACGTTCGCCTTTCTACACTTTCGACCATCCCCTTAGCCCTTAGGAAGTCCTGGCTCTCAATTAGCCTGAGCAGTGAGCACTGTACATATAATTCGTGTAAATGTACTACCTATGTACTGTACATGTACATGTATTGTTAATAAAAGCTATAGAAAAGGGTCCCCATATTCTTCATTGCCCCGGGCCCCGAGGTGTCTTAATCCGTCTCTGTAAATGCAAAAAACTTCACTTTTTTCTACGTGAAGGTCAAAATATGAAAATAAAAACCCACTCTAATAAACAGAGTTTATTTCCACGACAGTTTCGACGCCCACTGGCATCCTCCTCTGTATCCTCCTCTGTATCCACCCGAGGAGGATGCCAGTGGGCGTCGAAACTGTCGTGGAAATAAACTCTGTCTATTAGAGTGGGTTTTTATTTTCATAATCCGCCTCTGATTATAATTAAATCAGTACTTCCCACGTCGTTTTCATGTACTTGGGTTTAAATTCCAACACACGATTGCCAAACAGCATGACTTTTCGTTTACATGACATTTTATCGGAAAATTTTTAAAAGCTACATTAGGTTAGGTTAGGTTAAGTTAATTTAAGTCACAGTTACGGACTAACAAAAACTCTAAGACTCACTCTAGCCAAGCCCAAGAAAGAATGTAGAAAAAAGTTAAACAAATGAAAACAAGCAAGTGAAAATAAAGAGAACTGAGAACTCTCATACAATGCATGTTTACATTTATAAACGTGTAACAATTTTAGGGAGGAAAAGTAGTAGTAGTAAAGTTTAGAATAGACGAGGTTCTTTTTCCGCCAGATTGTCTATAAAATTTCATATCGACGAGATGTTTATAGGTTCGAAGAATGCAGTGGTGCTTAGCCAAGTAGGAAGGTACTCTGTACTTCTTTCTTCAATATTGTTGATTCGTCCATAAAAGTGAGCATTTTAAGATGCACAATTATTTCTGATATGTTCCAAGGTTATACATGGTGTTTCACAACCTGTCTGCCACACTTTAGGGGGTGATTTAGGGGGTGATATCGAATAAAAAAGTTAATACAACATTGGTGCTATTTTCAACCGTTGCGGAGCTACGGACGTTTTAAGGTGCACAGGAAAAAATAAAAGAGTATTAATCTGATGTATTTATTACTACATTTTATGGAATACACCTTATAAATGTTCAAAATGTCCGCCTCGGTTTTCAATGCACAGCCTTGCTCGTTCCAAACAAGAGTCCACTGCCCATTGAATTATTTCGGGGTGTTCTCGTATGTAAGCAGCGGCATCCATAATCCGACGTAAGAGTTCCGCTCTCGTTTGTACCTTGGTTTTGTAGATCATCGCTGTCATAAGGCCCCATAAAAAGAACTCTAACGGGGTTAGGTCCGGAGATCTCGGGGGCTACGATATTGAACCAGCACGACCAATCCAACGATTTCCTTACCGCTGATTCAAGTAATCCCTTGTCTCCAAGGGCACGTCCTCCATCAAACGCGGCAATTCGTTTGTCAGGAAGTTCAGATAAATATCAGCAGTTAATTAAGCGTTGCTCCAAAACGAACGGTCCAGTCAGCTGATCTCCAATTACACCGCACCAAACATTCACCGAGAATCGATGTTAAAAGTTTCCTTCAACGATACCGTGGGGATTATCAGCGAACCACAAGTGGGAATTTCGTCTATTGTTAATTCCATCCTGAATGAATTGTGCTTCATCACTAAACAGTATGCGATTAAGAATTTGGCGATACATAACCATCCACTGCCAAAGTTGAACACGTTTATCGTAATCATCCAGTCGAAGAGCTTGCACACGTTACAAATGATAGGGATACAAACCCTCATCATGTATGGTTCACCATACACGCGATGCGGATTCACCAATTCGTCTAGAAATCCTTCGAACAGTGGTAGTTGGGCTACGTTGTACTAGGTCCAGTATGCGCTCCTCCACAGCAACGGGCCGTCGTGCTACATGTTCTTGGTTACGTGGAACAATTGTCCCTGTTTCCCTTAATCTCTGGTGTGTGTCACTAAACACTTGCCTGTTCGGTATTCGGCGGTTCGGAAAACGTCTTCGATATTCCTCAACTGCCGCTCTGCTGTTACTATCACAGAATCCATAAATGAAATGGATGTGAGCGTATTCAGCGGGTGTGAGCTGTTGATTCATTTTGATTGTTCACCTTAACGCAACACAGTGTCTCGTACCACAGATCAGAACCAACTGAAAGAAAAAAACAGGATTAGTAGTGGTAACTTCGTTAACCAAAACTACCACCACTGCTTCCAACTATCGAATTACACAGAAGTTGGGATTGGTTGTTTACACATCTTAAAACGTCCGTAGCTCCGCAACGGTTGGAAATAGCACCTATGTTGTATTTTTTTACTCGATATCACCCCCCAAATCACCCCCAAAGTATGGCAGACCGGTTGTAAAACACCCTGTATATATAAAACCAAGGTTGTTCTGACAACCACTTTGTTAACAACGCTTATTAAGATTCTTCCAACATACTTTCCTCTCTCTCGCATTTCCCATGGATATACTGTAATTAAAGCACAAAATTACAAGAGAAAGTTTTGCTGTAAATTCATTATACGAGTATAATAATTAAAGTATGTATGTGCAACGAACTTGTGTAAAGAAAACTAATTTAATATATGGAACATACTTTTGTGATCACGTGACTTCCGGGCGTTTCTCAGCAAATGTTCCAGAAACCTTTTTAACACAGTAAAATAAGTGACGATGAATATTGCTTACAGAAGAAGGGATGTGGTAAATGCAGGATATTTATAGTCTCGAACTATTTCGACGAAAATGCTTATTTTCTAGAACAAACGCATTACAAACAATTACTGGGTTAACCAAACGGTGTTTTCATAAGTTCACTTCATTGTATCTACCCCTTCACATCCCAGCATTAGGCCTATCCTTTCAGTCGGCGGTAGTCCTGAACTGGTTTCACTGATACAACTTGTCGTGTGGAACGTTCTTCTGCAACAGACCCGGTTCTGCGGAATTTGTTCACCAGTTGGCATCTGTTGGACCAGGTGTTTTGAATCTGCATACAAATCTCTCCCGCACCCCCTTGTATGACATCCCATGGAGACAAAAGCATATCATGACTTCAATCTTCTGTGGATGAGTCAGAATTTTCACTTTTGTTATGTATATTAGATAGGTGAAATGTAACGATTGGGGTTGTTTAACCTCCTTCGCAACACCCAAGGTCATATGACGGAGGGAACCTACAGCTTAACGTGGGATTCGAAACACGGGTCGCTAAATAATCTGGACGCAGAGGACGGTCTCCCATCCAACTAGTGAGTCGGAGCAACTACTACTCAGACGCAATGTCGTTTAACTTTTAACTTCGGTGATCAACGGGAAGCAGTTTTACGACATTGGTTGCGACGTAGCTCGAATATTAATATTGATTGGGTAGACGGTGGGACCTTTTGAAAAAAAAAACTTGGCTGACGAACCAAGTTCTCGAATGAAAAAATTTCATTCACTCGATATATATATATATACAGGGTGGGCAAAAAAAACTGATGAAGATTTGCAAGCTGTTTTTGCACATGTTAATGATCCAATAAACTTAAAATTTCATACTGTTAAATACACCCTTTTATACGATTGCAGTAATATTTACTTATATTTTACTTTCTGAAGTCTGAAATAATAAAGAAAAATAGAACTAAGATCCCCTAAAATAAGTGCAAAAATGCCTACAGTGAAGAAGACGAAATGCTAATGAAGAATCTAAGAATTGGCCAAAGTCTGGGCGCCAGAAGAATGATACAAATAAATGTTCCAAATAAACCGTGGACTGAATCAGGAATTCAGTATATCATTAGAAAGGTTGATGAAACTGGAGATGTTAAAAGACGTGATGCAAGTGGTCGTCCCAAAAGTGCAAGAACTCAGGCAAATATTGACTTACTGGAAGGTTATATCTTAAGTCAGGAAGGTAAACCAGGCACGCACATTTCACCGAGGGAAATCGAAAGAGAAACAGGTATAAGTCGTAGTAGTGATAGAAATATTGTGAAACACGATTTGGGTTTAAAAGCTTATAAACGTATATCAGGGCAAAGTTTAACCGATGCCAGTAAGGTTAGGCGGATGACATGTGCACAAAGCCTGATAAAGAGATTCCAGGGGTAACTCAGTTAGAAGATTATAGTTCTTCTATGAGAAATTATTTCACATTGTACCGCCGATTAACCAACAAAACGATCGGGTATACGCAAATGTTGCAAGAAAATGTGATGTTTTGCACCCGAGCGGTTAATAAAGGAAACATCTAATTTTCCGCCTAGCATTATGGTAGGAGCTTGTGTCTCAAAATTAGGCAAAACAAGAATTGTTGTGATTCAGCCACAAGCCAAAATCAATGCAGCATATTAGTGTACACATGTCCTTCCAGCATAGCTGGAAATTTCTTTCCTTCAAAGAGAAACAGAATGTCTGATGAATTGTTTGAGAAGTCACTGTTTGTAAAATTCGTCAGATTAGTGGAAATAAGTTCACTTTCCAACAAGATGGAGCACCTGTACACAGGGCGAAGCGTACAATCGCGTATCTGGAACGAGAAACACCCAATTTCATTGAGCCGAACATGTGGACTCTCAATAGTCCAGATCTTACGCCGCTCGATTATGGCATTTGGGAAGCTTTAAAATCAAAAGTTTATACACCAGGTGAAAATATTCGCAATGTTGACAAGTTTCGCCTTAAAGTGTTGGATGGCTAGAATCAGGTGTCTCAGCGATATATTGACAGACAAGGTGGCGTAGTGTCGCGAACAGGTATCGCGATACATTTTCTGTATCTTTTATCGTATCGTGATACATTTTTTATTATTTGTATCGTATCGAAATAATACGATAATACGATACAAATAAGTAGTGTCAGTAACGTAATACTTTATCATAGACTCAGTCAGTGATCCTTCCCCTCCCCTCTCCATCTTCTCCCATCCCCATCACCCAATCCCACTCCCGTCAAGAATTATCTAATTATTTACCAAATAATTCATCAGACATTTAACAATTACACATGTATCCTTTAACTGTTCTAAAATACAACACTACATTGCCATCAAACCCTCCGGTTGAGAGACTTTTTAGCATAGCTGGAAATCTCTTTCCTTCAAAGAGAAACAGAATGTCTGATGAATTGTTTGAGAAGTCACTGTTTGTAAAATTCAATAAAAATAGAAAGGAATTCAGTTGTTTCATAATATGCTGTATATGATGTGTGTGTATTTGGTCAATTTTGTACTTTATCTTTACTCTTTACTACTGTAAAATTTTAGAACCTTAGAGCCATCCTAGATTTTGATTAGATATATTCTATTTATTATTTTCGTCGTCAAAAATATAGTATTTTATATTTTGAAAGAAAAAAAAATTTTGTTATCGTCAAAAATGTGATAATTTTATTTTTAAAATAGATGAATGCACATTGTAGAATGTTCCTTTCAGCTATGTCTTTAATTTAACGAGAAGTTCAGAACTCTCCCACTTCATACTATGATTACATCTACAGTATACATAAACAATGCATTAGAATTATTTGCCGTCCTGTACACATATTTGTGCTGTTTTACTCTGACATCTAAAGTTTTTCTAGTTTAACCAATATAAACTGAGTCACACTGTGTACATCCAATCAAATTGACACAACCAGCAGCATTATCAGAGCTATTCATTATTAGGCGAGATTTAATTAATAGTATAGTTAATACACTTAAAAACTGCGTTAATGCAAATTGTTTTAAGCAAAGTCGGAAGCTGTTTAAAATTTGCATGGCAAGGTAGGCTAAGGAAATTTTTATGATCAAATTAATTTTCAGTTACTCTATTATAATACCTCTTCTAAGTTCTTAGTTTTGATGACAGTTTTCTAGAAATGGAATATGATAAAATAATTTAATACTAATATTCATAATACTGCATAAGTTAGACGCTAAAAATTCAGCTCTAACAACTCTAAATGCTCCGAGAAACAAAAGAAAAAATATATGTTTCTGGTAATTACTGTGCTTAACTTAATTTCTGACCGTATATTTCATTCTTCAAAGCAGAAGAGAATAATAATCATATGGATATTTTCGTTACTCTTTACAACAGAAGAGTAATTTGAGCGCATTAAAAACATAATGCCCAGTCCCCCCAGGAATAAAATGAGCACATACAAAATGCTGGATCATGCAACAGAAAAACAGGACTGCTTTTCTTCGAGAGCTGAGTTGTCTGAATTTCAGAAAATATGTATCCATTCTTGAAAACCATCTTCTTCCATTATTCTATTAAAAAACAATAAGCCTATATTGATTGACTGTCGAACAAGCGATCCTTTGAAGATTTCCAACGGAGTTAATGCTTAGACGACACACCTCGTTTTTCCGTTATAATAGTAAGGGGCCATTTGAAAATTATGTAACGCAGAAGGGGGTGGGGGTGTTAGGCCAGGTGTTGCAGTGTGTTACATAGGGGTGGGGGGTGTCACCTCAAGTGTAAAATAACACTTCATCACCACAAATACATGAAACTGGGAAATGACAAGATATGTAATTTCAGCACGTGTCTTGTATATAATATAGGTGAGAGTAACAAATTATTATCATGCATAAAAAGGTGTTTTGAGTAAGTGATGAGCAACAAGTTTTTGGTGAAAGAGAAGTAACAATTTATTGAAAATAAAATTTTATAGGACAATATGAGGAGGGGGGGGGGGGGAGTGCTGGTGTTACATAATTTTTAGGGGTGGTTGGATATGTGTACAGAGTGTTATGGGAGGGGTGAGGGGTATAAATGTTGGTGGAAAAAAGCGTTACATAATTTTTGAATGGCCCCTAGGTGTATGTCTCCCAGTGACCTCGTCTTTCGGTATAGATCAACTATATAAAGATAGGGTACTCACTTTAGATCTTTTCATTTGGTAGTTGTAGAGTGTAGTTGTAGTTGTTTTGGTACTTGTAGTTATTCTGATAACAGGTCTAGGCCCACTTAACAATGCTGTTGTTTCAGGTTCCTGGACCCATTCACCATTGTTGTTGGTTCTCAAGCCTATGTTTATTTTAGTAGGCCTACCCTTTTTTCTGTAAAGTTTGAGTTCACATTTCACAAAACTTTGAGAAGGTTAAACACACCTTCTCTTGTCTCAGGCATTATGCGAACTGAAATAGCTTTGCGAACAAGTTTTTCGCAATGGAAAGTTTGGTACGAAAATTTTCGATGTAAATATTTTCCTCTATCTCCAATGGCCTTCTTGCCGAAACCGACGAAAATTTGTAGTTATACAACATAATGTAGAGTATTATTTTGTATTGAAATTTGACTTATAACGTATTGCATCATAGGCGTGTTTAGGCTTGAGGTTAAGGTAGGACTAATTGTAAATTGTAAATGTAAACTGTATAATAGGCGTGTATAGTTTTTTCATAGTTCTATCGAGGTAAATTCCAGTTCAACATAAATGTTGCAAGAAGACTGTAAAACCTGTCAAACCTCACAATGCAGAAATCGGTGAGAAAGAAAAAAAAACTAGGAATTTTTTTCTTTCTGCTCCGAGAAATTTTAGCTTGACTCAGATCAGGTGAGGCGATTCTATAATGATCAGCACATTCTATTCTTTATACTTCAGATCATTCGTGCAGAAGCTGTGCTTTGTGTTGGAAAACGACGTTTTCACCCACGAGTGGTGGTGTCCACTCGGAATGGCAGGCTCATTTAAGATGATGGAATGCTATTGATGTTTATTTTTCATGTATTGCTGATGTTTACAATGACTCGAATGACACACGCATACAAATATTTCACGATCACTTTTGTCGAAGGCTTTAACAAAATTTGCATACATTACATTCTTGTGTTTTCTTTGATATATAGAACTTCTAAAATTCCCCTGAGATAATTCAGTAACTGTAATAAACAAGATTTTTCATCAAGCTAACATTCTGGTAAATCACTACGCAAAGATAAGTCACGTAAACAAAGAAAACAACCAGAAACACGCAGACAGACAAACAGCCAGACACAAGAAAACCTACAGACTCGACACGACCATTACACCCTTCAATACAGAACAGACCACCAAGATCATCAAAAACATCAAGAATTCGAAGGCTACTGGACCAGACAACATATCTAACAAACACATTAAACACTTGGGCCCACAGGGAATACTAGCTCTCACAAATATCAGCACATATTCATACCAACACTGTATTATTCCTGACATATGGAAACAAGGTAAAATTATTACACTACTCAAACCAAACAAAAATCCAACAGAAGCAGCTTCCTATAGACCCATTACTTTATTATGCACACTTTCCAAAGTAACAGAAAGACTAATCTTACAAATCACAAACCCACACATACCACTATCGCCTACTCAACATGGATTCAGACCTCACCACTCAACCACGACATTACTCACTAACCTCACGCAGCACATCATGGATGGCATCAACTTCAGACGACCAGCTCAACGTACACTATTAGCAACAATAAACATTAGTAAAGCATTTGATGCTATCCCACTCTTCCCTCTCATAAACAAAATACTCAACACAAACATGCACAATAACACCAATAGGTGGCTGAGCAACTGTCTTTGAGGAAGATACTCACATGTCTCATTTAATGTCAAGTCATCCAAAAACAAGCTTTTTCCAAACGGGGTCCCTCAAGGCTCTGTTCTCTCACCAACATTGCTCAACTTATACATGCATGACATTCCAACACCCATAGATAACAAATTTACCTTACCATCATATGGTAGCTAACTTTAATAGATATATCGAGCTTAGACGTCAGGTTAAAAGATCAGTTAGGAATGCCAAGCGTAATTTAGAGATAGTTATAGCTGCGGATAGTAAACATAATCCAAAAAAGTTTTTTGAATACGTAAATAATCGTAAGCCGGTAAAGGATAACATAGGCCCTCTAGTGGATGTAAATGGCGCTTTGGCTTCTGACGCTCAGGCGATGGCGGGTATTTTCAATAACTTTTTTGCGACAGTTTTTACCGTAGAGGACGTAAATAATGTCCCCGACGTTGACGATATCGTTCCATTTAGTAGCGAGACTATTTTAGATGAAATAACTGTTTACGAGGCTGAGATTGCGCATTATATCGATAGGCTAAAAGTTAGCAAGGCTCCAGGCCCTGACGCTTTTTATCCTAGACATTTGAAAGATTTGAAAGACGTTATCGTAGGCCCCTTAGCGAAGATTTTTAATCAGTCACTCGAAACGGGGATTATTCCTGAAGACTTCAAATTAGCTAACATCACGCCTATTTTTAAAAAAGGCGACCGCGCGGTAGCTAGCAATTATAGGCCCATTAGCTTAACGTCAATTGTCGGTAAACTTTTGGAATCCGTAGTTAGGGATCGTATTATCGATCACTTAGAAAGTAGGGGTTTGATTAATAGTAGTCAGCACGGGTTTCGACGCCATAGGTCTTGTTTAACTAATTTGTTAGAATTTTATAACGAAATAGTGCGCGAATACGATAGCATAGGGCAGCTGACGTTATTTATTTAGATTTCAAAAAGGCGTTCGATACGGTTCCGCATAGGAGACTAATTGCGAAGGTTAAAGCGCATGGTATACGCGGTCAGGTAGCTAACTGGTTAGAAGAATGGCTTCGTGCTAGGAGGCAGAGGGTCGTAGTTAATGGTAGTGAATCGGGTGGTTAGATGTAGGTAGCGGTGTCCCACAGGGTTCAGTGTTAGGCCCATTGTTATTCGTAATTTACATTAACGACATAGATGTAGGATTGACTAGTAACGTGTCAAAGTTCGCGGACGATACTAAAATAGGCGGTAAGGTTGTCAACGAGGACGATAGAAATAGGATCCAAGACGATGTAGATAGGATTAATGAGTGGACGGATAAGTGGCAGATGCAATTTAACGTAGATAAATGTAAAGTTTTGCATATAGGTTCTCGCAACAATAATTACGCGTACACGATGGATGATAGGGAGTTAGCGAGCGTTGACGAGGAAGTAGATTTAGGCGTACGCGTAACTAAAGATTTAAAGGTTAGGAACCAGTGCCTGGAGTCTTGCGCAAAAGCTAATAGGATGTTAGGCTTCATAGCGCGTAATTTCGAATTTAAATCGAAGGATATTATATTGCCCCTCTACAAGTCCCTAGTCAGCCTCATTTAGAATATGCCGTTCAGTTTTGGTGCCCGTACTTGCGTGAGGATATTGATAGGTTAGAAAGGGTTCAGCGTCGTGCCACGAAACTTATTCCGTCATTGCGCAATAAGCCTTATGAAGATAGGATTAAAGAGTTAGACCTGTATTCACTCGAAACTAGAAGATTAAGGGGGAGCTTATTGAAGTTTTCAAATCGTTAATAACATCGATAACGTAAATTTTGACAAATTGTTCACTTTCGATAATAGTAATACTCGCAATAACGGATTTAAGTTGCGTGGCAGACGTTTCATTACTAATATCGCTAAAAACTTCTTTACGTTTAAAGTAATTGATAAATGGAATAATCTTCCCGCGTCAGTCGTTCATTCTACCAGCGTTAATGTGTTTAAGAACCGTCTTGACAGACATTTTAAAAGTATAAAACGTTGTTTAAAATTTAAAAAAAAAAAGTTAACAGGAGCTCTGGTGGTGGTGCTCGAGGATGAGTCTGTTGACGAAGAATGCCAGCTTGTGACATGCCAGCGTGTGATGCCAGCAATAAAAAAAAAAGAAAAAAAAAAAAAAAAAAAAAGACTAACACGAACGTAGATGTAGCTCGTAGCGTAAACTAACCCACTTTTTGTTTAACTGTACCTACTTTTTTTTTTTCTTTTCTTTTCTCCTTTCTTGCATGTCTGTAACTCTCTCTACTTGCATGTTTGTAGTTTGCATGGTATGACAGTGAGTTAAGACTGTGTTTGCATGGTTTGTAAGCGTTCTTATTTTACTTCTTTTCATCTTTCACCCCTCTCCTATTTTCTCCGACTATTTTTCTGACTTGTTGGTAGTGGCCGGCGGATGATGATGGTGAGACCTGTTTCCTCTTTTTCTGAATGAATGTTAACCCACGAATGATAGGTGTTGCTCCTTACTTAACCCCTTATTCTCTTCTCTTCTCTTAACCCCCTACTCTTTCCTTTCTCTCGGGCTAGCCTTAGAGTGGATCTTAGGGTCTTTGTTAGCCTTAGCTTCTGTAGATCTGTAGAACAACATCGACACCGCTACAAATAACCTACAAACATACATAAACAGTATACAAGACTGGCTCACACACAATGGACTCAAAGTAGCGGCCACAAAATCAACCATCACCTTGCTTACAAGCAACATAAAAGAACACCAGATAACTCCACAGCTTACACTAAACACCAACATTCCACACAATCACAGGACCAAAATACTTGGGGTTACATACAACACATCATTATGTTTTGCGAACCACATTCAGGACATTAAAAACCCATGCTGGGCACCCATTACCTCAAACACACACACACACACACACACACACACACACACACACAAACACCTTACAGACAATACAAAACAACGCACTTCGTATCATTGCAGAATGCACTCAAACAACACCAATAGAACACCTGCACACAGAAAAAAAAATACTGAAAGTTAGGGAACATTTAGACATGAGAGGAACACAATTCATGGCAGCAGCGACAACTAACCCACAGCACCCTTGCCACTACATGTACAATCATGCACCAACACCTCGCACCATTAAGGTAACACCAGAGAGACATTATAACCAAATACTCCATTCCATACCACGCCCCACAGACATCACACAGTAGCCGCCACCCATTAACAGGTCAGAGACCAGCCTGAGCAGATCGGATCGAGTTAACCTACCACGATTCCAACGTGGACATCACCCCCAACTTACAGACATATAAACACAGACTAAACAACTCCACAGACGACGCCTGCCACCTGTGCCAGGACACACCACAAACAATTGAACACATTATGACAGACTGTACCGCTCTAGCACAACAACGAACACAACAGAACATCACTAGTGCGCTGAACCTCTTGTCCACTCCGGAGAGGGCGATCGGTTACCTGCGTGCAGCCGTCTTGCTCGGTCGGGATGGCCTGATCGGCTAACCAACAACAACAACAACAAGAGTTTCCTGTTTTAAATCCATCCTGTACTGAATTATTTAATTTTTTCTTCTTAGCAAAATATAATTTTATCTTCAACTACTCTTTTAAAACACTTTGTAACGTATGATGTAAGTGCTGTACTTTGTTCATAAGTCTTTACCACGTCTGTGTTTACTCTCCTTGTCCGCAATTTTAAGGAGTTGGAAGACCAAGCCTGTGTTGAGTGGAAACTACACAATATGTATGGTGACTCTACTAAACCTTCTCTTCATTTCTTTAGAAATTTTCGTTTCTTGAGTCAGACCATGACGCTGAATTGTTTTGCAATTGAAGTAGTGCATTAATTACTGTATGTCCACTTCTGAGAAATCAGTATTACAAAGCGAGTTCTCGTTTGAACTCCATTGTGTACGAATTTTCAAACTGGCATTAGAATTTTCAATTTTCATTCATCTAGGAATTTTTGAATGAATAGGCCTTATTTTGAGTTTGTTCCTGTTTTACCTATTGTTTCTTCTGATTTTTTTTTCGCTTCGGTTCTTACGTGTACTTAAACGTTTCACAAAGTTTTGAAGTCGATGTAGAGTTCTGATAATTTTTTCTACATTGCTTCTATTTTTATGGTACTTTATGGTATTTATTTTAAAAGCTTCAGCTCTATTTTGCTTCTTGTTATGAAGAATCATTTTCCAATGTTTTCCGTTTGGTAAAATTTTCAGTTCATTTTTTTTATTTTTTCCATTTATAATTTCCCAATCTGCAAATTATAAATATGCCCCTTTTATGATACGTTTTTTATTTCTTATTAATTCAGTGTACAGTAAGAAACTTCTGTTTTGCTTATATCTACTTTTTTATCATGTCTCTGATATTTGTTGTAATCATATCCTCTCTAAATTTTAATAACATAAAGGTTGAATCTGAATTTTTATGGGGTGGGTGTACTACCATAGAGCCTTTTAGCATAAGATACACCACTACTTCTTTTGGATGCAGTGAAAGAAAACTAAGTCATTGCATATTGAAATGCATGAAAAAACCAGTTATCAATGAACTTTGTGCATTCTGAATTCATTTTACTTGATTTTCATAAAGTCATAGAGCAGGCACTTCTCCCAACTCTGTCAACAGTCTTGTCCACTTGAGTGTGATTCATCTGTTTGGCCAAGTGCTCCACTCTTAGGAAACTCCTACTGCGTCATCTCACCGAGCACCATACCAAGAATAGCACTTATCCAACCTCCCTCCTTTCGTTGCTCAGTACGTATGCCTTTTATACGCGGGTATTTTTTTTTTTTAATTTGTGTGGAAGGTTCGCTTCCTTCGCCTATACTTTGACTATATAGTCTCTATATATTTGCATATGTTAATGAAAAGGATTGGTAGGTTTTTGAGATAACCTTTTCTGTTGTTCTTTCAATCTTTCTTTGTTGCTGTGATTTGGAGAAAATTCAGTTCTTTCAATTTTGAGTCCTACCCAATTTAAAGTGATTTCTTTGATTTCTATATTTAGCTCTTTTTCATGATTATTAATGAACTGAAGGTTGTGGCTGTTCTTGAAAGTATTAAAGATGTAATATTGAAGCTATCATTAGCGAAGTACATATTGCTATGAATGTGCTGCAATTCTTTTTTCCAAATCAATGATTTGCCGATGATTTTGTTGGTGCGCGCAATATACAGTACGTATGTATCGATGAGGGAGATTGTGTTGCGCGTTCAGAGAGGCGTTCTGCATGATCTTTTCTAACAAGTAGAACTGTTTCTTTTTTAAAGAGTTTTAATTCCTTTTATAAAAATTCCCGTTGCTACCGTTGCATTCTCTCATTCTTCAATGAACTGGAGATATGTAGCGTGCGTCAGCAACGGTTCCATAATCTCATCTCCCATTGGAAATGGGAGCATGTATTATTATTTGTATTTCTTCTTTTTGTATTGCGTAGATATTTGCTCCTATCTGGGAGATATTATATACAATTTAGTCTGTATTGGCAGATCTTCTTCCTCTCCATGTTTTAAGAGCCAAGCTATAATAAATCTCTTTATCATTCTGTATTATGCTTGAATTTACATAGTGTGCATATCACACCAATTGATAAGTTTGTTTCAATTTGGCAACGAACCTTTTATCAATATTGAAGGTTTTAGAAATTGACACATTTAATTTGTTTCATTTGTTGGTGAGTTTCACCCTTTTCTTTCTTTCATTTCATTTCTTCCTTTCCTGACTTTCCCCTCTGACTGAAAAGGGACAGAAACGATGTAATATGTATTGTATGATAAAAGCAAAATCCTTACCTGGGCTTGTCTTTCTATGGTCTTTCTTGTTTTTTTTTCGTATTGGAAGGCAGCGTCTTACCTTTTATCAGCTTTGTTCTGCCTAAAATCAGAGGGTTCAAGATACCCCTGTTCGAAGCGAAGTTTTATATTTCAATACTTTGTTTTTAACCCTTTCAGACCTGATTTTTTGTTTTAGGAAAGAAAAAAAAATCCTGTTGAGGATTTGTTGTAAAGACATCCCTTAAGGATATAAAACCAAAAAATTCGAATTTATTTTATTCATTATGGGTAATTTTTGATGTCCATTGAGATGGACATCCCTCTTCAACGGTAATTTTTGATGTCCATTGAGATGGACATCCCTCTTCAACGGTTGCAAAAATATTTCAACATATAATTCTATTGGATTGTACTTTTTTACCAAATGTATAAAAAATAAAACAAAATTATAATGTAAATGTCATTGCGACATAATAAATATAGTAGATAAACTGTCCCCTTACTTTTGGACCACCATATATATATATATATAGTGTTCAACAATTTTAGTTCCCTTTGTTGACAGTGATATTCTTTGAAATAATTTCTGCCTTTCACAAAGCACAAATGAACTTGACATTTAGTACAGAAAACATGTGTTTTGCCTTTGCAACCTAAGGCTTTGCATCTGGTCGCTTCTTTGGGCTCATCATATTCTGGCATATGGTCAACCATATCCAACTGAATTTCTGGTTCTGGCCGCCTTTCTTTTCTTGCCCTCTTTCCAGGGTTGGCATTTATAACTGTTTCAACATTTGATGGTCTTCCTCTCTTGTTATTGGCTTTTCTCGGTTTTCCCACATAGATTATATCTTTTGCAAGCCTCAATCTGAAGTGTAAGAGGTCCAGAGTATTTTTTTCAGGATCCCAAACCTTTCACAATCTTTCCTGTATTCTAGCCAGCTATTCACCACGCATCTGAAAACATAATACCGTCATTTCGTCTTGATTCTAAATCCGGTAACTGTTGTGCATCAAAGGATATTTTCCTCCACTTGATATCTTTCTTCGGTGTGAATGTGATTTGTGTAACATCATCGCTAGTCGAAACAGCTGGTACTAGATTTTCTTCTTCATCTGCAGAGTACACATCATTGTCACTGCAGGAAAGCATATCACCATGATCTAAAAATATAAAAAATAAATTTAAAGTAGCAGCAGGTAGCAAGCATATAAATATGTACTGTGCATGCATGTTTGTGCGTGCGTGCGTCCGTGCACATTCTGCTAAAGAAAAAATTATAAAACATTTCCTTACTTTCAGTGTTTTCCAATACATTTTCATCATCTCCACTGGAAAGATCTTCATTTTCAGAGCCTGAAGAATCAAGCAAACCCAAAAGTTCTTGCAATTCATCATCTTGAAGGGGTCTTGAACGAGACGCTGAAATAATAAAAAAACATAGTTGGCAACTTTCGTAATTACAAGCAGAAATGCGTGGCGTATATCAATTAAAGGGCAAGCTAGGCTTTAAACTCTTTTGCTACCCTTGTGAACGTTTGTCCATTGCAGTGGACACACATAATAAAACATTGTTTACAACAATGTTTTACTTACCCTGGCTTAGTTTTACATTTACAATATGTAAAACAGAACCTAACAATTCGTTTTGTAAGAAAAAGTCATAGCAATCGAAAGAACTTAGTGCTAAATTAAAATTTAAAAGAGAGTTACCTGACTGTCGACTTCTACGCTCCGCCATCTTTGTTTTTATAGTGATGTATCAGTATCTACTCAACAGATGGCGCGCAAATTCGGTGAAACCAATTTCAGTGACGTACGCTGAAATAGGCAGACTGATTGCAACGGAAATTTTTTATGCGCAAGCCATTATGACACATTAAATATTGTGTCCATTGAGATGGACGCCAGGTCTGAAAGGGTTAAGTGCTTTCGCTTATAATAATCTTACTTATAATAACCGCAATTACTTCGTATTTTATGTACAGTAATTATGAGAACACAAACACAGTTTGGCTACTTTACAAAACCTCGACAATTTCATATTTTCAGTCGTGGGTGGCGACATTTAACCTAATTTAAATATCCTAACTAAATGAACCTAACCTTCATTATATCCCCTGTTTTCATATTTAGTGATTTTTAATTTCAAAAAAATAAGTATGAAACTATGGCGATCACTACCGGCACATTCGTGTCGCGATGAGCTGTGTGTGTATCCTAAAGATTGTCGCGGATTCGTAAGGTAGCCAAGGACACACACACACACACACACACACACACTGTAAAAAGATGGATTTATTTTCCGAGATGCACTAAAACAATCTTAATTTTTAGCACCTGTATTTTCTGACTTTAAAAGTTTCTAACAAATTCATTAGTTAAAGGCAAATATGAGGGGCGAAATTTTTGTCCTGGTCCCCTAGCTTAATTCCAAAGTATGCTCTATACATTGTCTTCACAAATTTAGTGATTTCGGACTGGTTATTTGGCATGGTAACCGTCCCACATATGTAGCAGAATCTATTGGGATCATTTTTACACGCTCTATTCATTATGAAATATTTTATCTATATGCCTGAAAAGTAAAAAAAGATATTATACAAGTGAAACAAGTGATGATAGATGTTACTGTTCCAATTCCGCTTTGACAAAATCACGAAAAATTATATTTTACTTATGAGGCCATAGCCGGATAACCTGAGCTGATTGAGAAAAACGGATTGCAGATTCGAAATCAGCAGGAAAAACTCTATAAGAATCACTTACAAAACCCTTGACAGCAAAATTGATGCATACCAGTGTTATGAATAGGATGTAGCATTAGCCATCATTATACACTGAGTACCTTTGCATGTCTGTTAAATCCGCTTGCCAAATAGAGTCAATCGATGCCGCGGTTGTCTTGGCTGTTTTAAACCTTTTTCTCACAGGCTTATGAAGTGTATGAGAGTCCTGCCCCCGCAAAACCCTCTCGACATCTTTTTTCCCTACTCCATCAATGTAAACACTTCTGTACAGTCTATCAACACCTCCGTAGGAGGCTGAGCTAGAAATGTCATAATAACGTTTTCTTAATATGTTAGCCATTTGCGTATTTGAGATACACGTAGAGAGGGTTGGTCGTTGTTGTTTGGTCTTTGCTTTCTCCTCTTCAGAGATGATACCGCTAGGGGTGATGGCGTTCTCAGTTGTGGCATATGTAAGGCACGCTCCAAGTCTTTTAACCTGTTCAGGTTTCCTATTATTGTTTTGGGGACATTTATTTGTTGTAGTCTTGTTTCAATATGCTTCCATCTTGATGGTGAAGGCCTATCCCACTTTCTCACCAGATCATGGACGATGTCAACGATATTCGAACCCAGTACCTTTGTTCCTTCCACAGTGACCTCACCTGTATCGGTCCACTGTATATTGGGATCCTCATTCAATAGATTATAAAGACTTAAACCTTTATTCCTCAATGTATGTTGGAGGGTGCTTTTTAATACATGCTTGATTGATATGTTGCCCGGCCGATCCGTTATTCTTTGATTGGTTAGCTCTATCTTTGGGCCCAGGTCCTATGTCGCCATGCTCATCGCTCTCCGTGCTGTGCCTAATAACCACGGGGATCTCTGTCGGATTCTTATAAATTTCGTACTCGTGAAGAAATTTCTGCAGAGCTTCTTAGTATAAGATTCTTTTCTCATCAGATGAGTTTTCATTTTTAATAGGGCTAACAATTCGCTTTCCATTCTTTTAAGCCTGCTTTTACGGGGTTCTAGAACCGTGTCTGAACTCTTTTAGCTTTGCGTAGAAGCATACACCTCGTATGGAATCACTACCATTTCTTTATTATATTAATCTAGTCAATAAAGGCTCCAAAACTGAAAATAAGATGAAGACGAATGATCCCCCTCTTTGTACAATAATTCGTTTTTTCTTTCCCACAATATGACTTTTACGAGCGAGTGTACGCATTATGTTCTTGTATCGGCGTAGGTGAGCCTTCTGAGGGGGTTTCAGTGATACATTGCAATTTATAACGTTAAGACAGATTTCCCGGATGCATTTTAAAAAGTCGGAGTCGATATTTTTAAAAAACATCTGTTGCATTGCCCAGGGCAGGCAATGATAGATTTTTATTAATTCATGGTATTTCTTTCCTATTTGTCATTCTCAAATATACGCCGTTTCAGGCTCGTTTAGAAATATATTCGTTCTTAAAAGCACCCTAAACTTGTTTCGCGGATGAAGGACACAAAGCAAATATCCGTAATGTTCACTTGTAGCTTCTTTATAAACTTCCAAAAACTCCTTACGCTGATTCGGGAACATTTGATTGGCTAATACCACAATTTGTGATGCATCTCTACGTTGTGCGAATAAGACTAGATATTGTGTATTTAACGACACATCGCGTATGTATCTATTTTTGAAAAAGAGATTCTGATTGATGAAGAACACGCTTATGTTAAGATGGTGGGAGAACACTGTAAATGTGTGGGCAAACGTTTTATCCATTTCCAACATGAGATCGTCAATTACAATGACTATGCTCATTTCCTTTTAACGAATTAACGTCATTTACGCCTTTGTGGAACAAAATATCATCATCTTGGTACTCGTTGAATACTGACTGGTACGTTGAATAGCACCATATAACTTTATGCATAGATTTTGAGAACATCTCCCCCTTATCTTTAATGACTTTAAGAATAACACAGTTTCACCACATCCTGTTGGGTCAGATATAATACACGTGGACGGGCTCTGAATTCTTCTACAGCATCCAGCTCTAACACGTCACATCTCTAAGTGGAATATTTACAAAATATAATAAAAATTTAAGTTATGTTCCTTATATTCTAGTCTTGTTTTTCCTTTTTTCCACAGAACCGTCAATGACAATGAGGTACAGCATCATGTCCCCATCATCGATATTACAGGCGATCTCGATGACGGTGTAGTTGTGGTTACAGACTCCATATCGCTGACGAGCCCCCACCAGCGACACATGAACTCCACCACGCGACAATTCAAAGCGGAGGCATGATGAAGAACCTTCCACGTCAGGTATAAAGCGTGCCAGGAGTGCTCCGGTTGTTATACTCCCAGTAATAGAGTCCCAACCCTCTACGTCTTACGACACAACCCCACGCCAGTTCCTTCCTTAAATAAAAATATGTACCCTTATTCCTGTTCAATTCCGGGTACATCCCTCACAACAGCAGCAGCAGCTTCTCGTGCTGTAGTGGAAGGTATGACATTCGAGTTGGTGCGCACCGCCACCCCCACCCCTGCCCTAACTAGAAATCGGTACATAGTCAGGGTCGACCCTGGATACATGTATAGCAATGGTGATGAACATTGTCTGCGACGCGTAGTTGAACGTACTGTGGAGTTTGCCTTTCAAAACCGCAACGAACTTGAAGTCAGGACGCGGCTGTCCTTCGGGTTTGGGTCAGATGACGAGGATGTAGATGATTTTTGAGTAGTAATACTATTCAGACGCTTGGCAACTGTAGTAGATATTGACCGTGTGTTCCGTGTTGCAGGTCATAGCGCCACACCTTATACTCTTAACTTCAATTCTTCGGTTATTTACAGGCGGCATATAGACACCGAGCGTGGTTGCGGCTTTATGGCAGTAGTCTTAGCTCATATGTTCACCGTGTTAAATACACGGGCCCAAAAAATTTGGTTGCCTACGGTTGTGCAGCGTGCCCGTAAACTGGCTTCAGATTGCAAGCTTGAGTTTGACTGTAATATGGGTCCTCAAGAGTTGAGAAGGGTAGAGCAGGAAATGAATGTTCGAATAGTTGCATTTGGAGTGGATGATCATCATAGGACTGTATATGTTTTTAAAAGCTGTGTGAGAGATCGCACAAGGCCCCCTACTTACTTTAGGACTGTCAGGAGCAACGTATCTCCCCATCCGTAATATAAGGGCTCTTTACGCGAGTTATGATAAAAGTCGAAAATATGGAAGGCATCATGATTTGAGTAGGGGATGTCTTGAGTTTGCGGATGATATAGTGAAACATTGTAAGGATTGCCACATGGTATGTGAGCAGTTTAAAAAACTTCAAATGTGAAAGCCGTGAGGTTGAAGCTGAGAAAGGGACTGATGTATGCAGAAGCACATTTTTCAATAATAATTGTTTTGAGTTCTATAAGTCAATTGTCACGTGCAGGAAAATGAGAATCTGTGAACGTGGTATGTTTCATATGATAGATAATTGGGGAATTTCAAGCATAAATGTGATGAAATTCACATGACATGAGAAATATAAGGCGGATGGAGTAAAGCATGTATGTTATATGAAAGACACTAAGCCTAAAAAATAGACCTTGTAAAACTGTGTACTACGATAGAGAAACATATACGGTTGCTGAAACCAAAGAGGTTCTCCCACATCTACTTGTAAGCCAGACTATCTGCGATGAGTGCATGGAGGTCGAGTGTGAAAAGTGTCACAAATGTAGTAAACTGACAAACGTTTTTAAAACGATTGCACACGACAGTTTCGTGAAAATCTTTGTGTCCTATATTGTCAAGTTAGCGGAAAAGTTAAAAAAAATGACTGTGTATATTTTTGCCCATAACGGGTCAAAATTTGACACACAGTTCCTTTATAAGAAGCTGCTTGAGCACGAGTCATATGAGATATTTACAGGTGATCCCTTGAAAAGAGGAAACAAACTTATACAGATGCAAATAAGAGGTAATGTACAGTTTAAAGACATTTTATTATTCACACCTTGTAAATTAGCTAAGCTACGCAAGGCAATGGGCGTAGCCGCCGAAGTTTCAAAAGGCTATTTCCCTTACACATTCCTCACTGGCGAAACTTTAAATTACGTAGGACTACCTCCAGCCAAGCATTACTTTAACTATGAATGTATAAGTACAGGTGACCGTGAAGATTTTGACCGCTATTACAACAGTTTTAATGAAACTAAGCCTTACAATATAGCTGATGAATGTGAGCGTCATTGCGTGAATGATGTGCGCGTGCTTAGAGTATGTTTCCAGGCCTTTAGAAGGATGTGCATAGACCGTTTAAAATGCGATCCGTTGGAAGTCGCAACTACGGTCGCCTCATTGTGCTTTACGGTGTTCAAGGACAATTTCATGCCTAAAGACGTCTTAGCCGTCATTCACAGAAACAACCCTCGCAGTTATGGGCACAAGGCTATTTACTGGTTCATACGCATACAGCAACAGACAGGTGTATACATAAAGCATGCCCGCGACACGGGGGACGTACCCATTAAGGTTAATGGTCGTGTTTTTTAGGTTGATGGTCTAAGCGAAAACAGTGCCACTGGTGAGAAGACTGTGTACTCCTTTAACGGCTGTTGGTGGCACGGATGCCCCCGTTCTGACTATGGAATCGTATGAGATATCCACGGTAGATCTCCTGCCGACAGTCTTGCATGGACCCGCACTCGCGATCAGCTTATAGGCACCCAGTTCACTCACAAGATCTTGTGGGGCATGAGTGTGATGCACGGATGGAAACAAATGGACAGTACCGTGAAGAGATAAACACGATCAAGCGTCCAATGTTGTTGGATCCCCTCATATGTGGTGTTAGCTTGTTCGGATGGCATACAAATCCCTTCAAGCTATACTTTCCGCCTACGGAGGGCGTGAAACTCCATTACCACGACTTCTGCTCTTTATACTCCTACGTGATGAAGAACAATCCGTACCCCGTAGGTGCACCTGAAAAACTGGTAGGACCATCCCTGCCCAACATCGAGGAGTTCTCAACAAATTTGAACAAGAACTATTTCGGTCTTCCTTTCGTAGACGTGCTACCCCATGCACCCCCTGCACGAAAATGTCTGGTGCGCATTCTGGGGAGTGGGAGTGATAAAACATTAAAACCGATATTACTTCATGTGCCGTAAAAATTCTCTGAACGAATGTCCAGTATAATAGGATACAGGTATTCACATGATTCTTTCACGTTGGAACAACATCGTACACGATTCATCAACTTATGGTGTGACTCTCCTCCACACCTCCCGTCAAGCCGATCCGCCCACCTGTGGCTCATAGACATCTCAGAACTTCAACCGACTGGACATGCACTCCCCACAATAGAATACGATGGAGCTTCCTTTGAGCAGCATTCTCAATGCCATGTACGATGTGTCCGTGACGAAGTCATTGCGCGTTTTCAGGGTAAAACCGGTGCCATTAACTATGTACTTGAAACGATTTGTAAACAAACAAAATCTGGTAAACGGAATGTTGTTTATTTAGGTGTTGAGGAGATAAATAGAGTCTTCCTGGTAGTTAAGAAGTGGATTGAGGATTGTTATAAAATACCTACAGGTGTAGGCACAAGAAGAGAACAGATTAGTGATACCCTATCAAATGCCATTGTTTGTACGTTGTGTATAAATAGCGATCAGCCATGCATTGATATACGACTGACGTGAAAGAATGCTTCTGAGAATAACGCTCTTGTCCCTACGCGAAACCGCTTCATCCTGGACAGAATGTTTGAAATCGTCGGTTTCCGCAAGCTGAGGCCTATATTAGATGCGCGTGTTACAGATATGCTTTATTTTGATACGGTTCTTGAATACGCATACACAGCTCTGCTCGACGGGTTTACCGAGTGTAGGACTGAACAAAGTGAGAATGGTCTGGAACTGGATGTTTATTTAAAAGGTTTAGACTCTTCGAAATATCATGAACTTTGGTACAAAGGACTTGAGCGGTACAGTGCTGAGCTCACCTACACCGTTCACCCTGAAGAATTGTTTCTTCATATAATGAGCAGCTGTTGTTACGGCTTAGAAGATTATTTCAACTGCTGCTATGCATTATGAAGAAGAGTTCACGATTGAAAAGCTCAGGTCGGTAAGAATAAATCCTCGACTGGAAAGGAGTGTTTATAAACTTCAATTTAATAATAATGTTGTGGCTAACGATGCCCTCTTTGTGCGTGCTTTTGATTGTATTCTGTCCGTGTTTAAAGATAACTTGCCAACCGAATGTAAAGTGGACACAAAAAGAGTATTGAACGAATTGAAGGCCCTTTACATTGCGTATAGGCCTCCCTATAACTTGAGCGGTGAAATAATGTTAAATCGTATTTACTGCATAGTGCAAAGCAACAACGATGTAACTGGAGACTCGATCACGTACGAGTTTAGTATTTTAGTTAAGCGTAGTAGAACATAATATGTATATAGATTTCTCCTGTACTATTATTTTGATGTTTATATATTATTTTTTGATTATATATATATATATATTCCTCGTTTAAACTGTGAATAGAATGAACTGTTTTGATTGTATATTTATTTTCTATATATTTCATGAAATTATTTCCAATAATTCGTCTAAATAAACACAATAATATAATGGTGTTTTATAATTCTTTTGGTTGTATATATAAACGATATTATTTAATTAAATAAATAAATATATATATATATATATATATATATATATATATATATAATATATATACACCAAATGGCAGGTTACGCCTTCTAAACCAACTGGGAGCTTAAGACTTCTAAGCCAACTGTCAAGAATATCTGCTTTAATTAAATAAATAGTGCAATCTGGCAACTCAAAAAATAATAATGTACACCTGAACAAGCCATTTACGCCTTCTAAGCCAGATTAAGCCTTCTAAGCCAACTGGCAGATTAGGACCTTCTAATCCAAGTGCAAAGATCAAGAGCTTTATTATGCGTCTGGCGGAGCCAGGCGAAGGATGGCCTCTCTCTCTCTCTCTCTCTCTCTCTCTCTCTCTCTTAGGTTAGGTTGATTCCCCCTAGCTTGTGGGAGCTGGGAGGAATCCACCTTGCTTCCTTTTTTAATTTTTGGGGGGACCTTGGGGGGGTAGGGTTGCAACAAGGGGGGAGGGGGTCTTGCAACATTTATCAACATTGCATTTGCAACATTGAAATTGCACTCTACCCTTTTTCACCCATACTACTCATGTTAAGTGTACTCCAATTTTTTCTAACACAATATTCAACCTTACAATATTCAACCTTACCTAGCTCAGCTAGGGTATTGTTGACTACATTATAGACGTTAGCTTTTTGGTCTTCAGGTGTCTTCGGCTTGGCAGAATAGATCCTGTCTTTTATGTAACCCCACAAAAAAAAGTGAGGGGGTGTCAGGTCAGGTCATTCCACTAGCTCATGAAGAGAGATTAGTCGCCCTGAAAAATGCTTCCTCAAAAAGTTGCGAGTTTCAAAGCAGTGTGTGGAGGTGCTCCATCCTGCTGAAACCACTGTGAATCTGGCTGATGCAGTTATTTCTTTGACGGGACAAACTAATTAGTTGTGGTAAGTAGAAATCTTGTAGCATCTGACAATATGAATTTTGCGTTACCGTTACTGTTTTTCCAATTTCATTCTCTAAGAAGTAGAGACCAACTACATACCATACCACCCAACAGCGACCCAGATGTTGAGTTTAGCAACACCACGTGGAATGGCTACTGGAGCGCCAGCATGACTTCCCCAGTAACGAAAGTTTTGTTTATTAATTTCCCTAGACAGTTGTACATATAACACTTGTCATTGAAGTGGATGTTTCAATAACTCAGGATCTTCTTCAAGCTTTTGTAACACCCATGTTGCGTATTCCATTCGTTTTTGTCTTTGAACATTAGTCAGTGAAGCTTGTGAATAAATTTTGTAGGGAAAAAGGTTTAATTCGGTACGAAGTGTACGATGTACAGATGTTCGTGAAATACCTACTTCTGTTGACAAACGTCGAATTGGCTTGTGCGGACTACGCGTAATTATTTCATGAACCATGTTTACTCTACGTATTGCACAAGTTCCTGTGGATCGTCGCCTACCACTATTACCCTTATGTTTAATGCTTATATTTCCTTTTGTTTGAAATTTTCTAATAATTCCTGATATTGTCTTTCTCTCGGGTGGATCGGGTGGATCTCTGCATTTATATTCTCTGCAAAAGTTCCTCTGCACGTGCGCCACAGAATTTGTCACACACATGAAACCACTGAACGATTTTGATTTTCTGTTCTAGTTGCAAACGCACGCGGCATCACTGTTTGAGGGTTCAGCCATGTTGTTCCATGTATACTAGGTACTTAAGGAGGCTTAATCAAGACTTAGCTTTACTTAAAAACTGAAACCTAGAGTGACTTTCTATGGCCTTACCAAGCTATAGTCTGTTGGTAGTGGTATTGTCTTTTCCTAATTTCTAGGAAATTAGGAAAAGTTATTGCTTTAAGTTTGAAATGGTGAAAGAACGGTTTCAATATAAAAGATTTATTATTTATTAAATAATTAAATAATGAAAGATTAGAGATGTATAAGTATACATGCATATAAGTATATGCGAATAAAAACCGCAATCTGTTACCTTTCTGAAGAAGAAATCCCAGTTATAAAATATACATCCATTATAAAATATGGACAAATAAAAATAGGATAATTTTTGGGGACACCCATTTTATATATATACTAGCGGAGCGACCCGGCGTTGCCCGGGTGGATGTTGAACGCTCTATATATATATATATATATATATATATATATATATATATATATATATGCCCGTTATGTAAACTGAATGCCCGGTTAGGTTAATTGAATGCCCGGTTAGGTCAACTGAATGCCCGATTAGGTAATTAAATGCCCGGTTAGGCCAACTGAATGCCCGATTAGATTAATTGAATGCCCGGGTAGTTAATTGAATGCCCGGTTAGGTTAATTGTACGCCCTTGACGATTGGTTAGGTTAAGTCGTGATATTTCCGTTAATTTTTCGTTTTCGGTTCATTCAATTAATCTAATTGGGCATTCAGTTGACCTAGCCGGGCACTTAATTAACCTAATCGGCATTCAGTTGACCTAACCGGGCATTCAATTAACCTAACCAGGCATTCAGTTGACCTAACCAGCCATATAACTGTATATATATATATATATATATATATATATATATACATATATATATATACCGGGTGTCCCAATAAAATGTTTACACATCATATTAACATATATATATATATATATATATATATATATATGAACATGCACACTTTAGATCAGGGATTCCAAAGTGGTCTGTACAGACCCCCAGGGGTCTGTAGGAAGCTTCCAGGGGTTCTCTAACTTTTGGAAAAATAGTAACATCAACTTGTTTGTAACTGAATTCATAGTTTTTTGTTGGGGGTTTATGTCCGTACGGAATTAATATTTAGGGGTCCTTGGTGGTAAAAGTTTGGGAACCCCTGCTTTAGATGATAGTAATATGCGCTGATGTATTAGTATATTTATAGTACTTAGTAATAGTAGTATAGTAATGGTGTATTGTACTTAAATAACAGTAGTATCCCTTGTTACGGGAAGTGGCGGCATTGCAGTTATCGTTTGAGCAACGTAAGTGGATTCTGAAGCACTACTGGAAGACGGAGAATGTGGCTGAGATACAGAGACACTGGAGAAATGAGTTTGGAACATTACCACCATCACAGGTAACAATTACAAGATTACGTGATAAGTTTGAGACTGACGGAACAGTGCAAAACGTCAACAAAGGCCGATCTAGAAGACGTCGCACTTCAACTGACAATAAAAGTGTTGAGACCGTGTTACAGGCCTTCACAAACTCTCCAAATAAGTCTACAAGGCAATGTTCTCGTGAGACTGGTGTTTCTAAATCCAGCGTTCATCGCATTTTGCGACTTGAAAAGTGGAAACCGTACATACCTAGACTGCTCCATGCAATGAATGAGGACGATCCAGATCGTCGAAAAGAATTTTGTGAGTGGTTTTTGCACATGTGTGATGAAAAACAATCTTTTCCTGATTTCATTGTTTGGTCCGATGAAGCCACTTTTAAACTGAATGGTACTATTAATCGACACAACGAGCAAGACAACATTGTACCTTCAATCAGAGCTCTTTTTTTGGAAGAAGAGTGTTACTTTCAACAGGATGGCGCGCCACCATTACCACAATGACGTTATAAATTTTCTCAATGTTTGTTTTCCTAGAAGATGGATAGGAGTAGGACGTAGGGGATGTACGGAGTATCCACCACGATCTCCTGACTTAACACCCTTAGACTTTTACTTGTGGAACACACTGAAGAACACTGTGTATACTGAAAAACCAAGGACACTATAAGCCTTGAGACACGAAATTGAAATAGCCTGTGCCAACATTCCACTCCGAACAATCCGAACAGTATGCCGATCTGTTGCGCGCCGTTGTCAAGAATATATTGATACTAGTGGTGGACATTTTGAACATTTAAAACATTAAAGTAAGCAGCACAACCATGAAGGTATTGACGCTGCTGGCTGATATTTCGAACATTTAAACATTAAAGAAGCCTATTTGTTATCTATTTACTATCCGCCTATTTTGCTTATTGATATTTATGTTAATATGATGTGTAAACATTTTTTTGGGACACTCGGTATATATATATATATATATAGCGTTCAACATCCACCCAGTAAGGTCGGTCGCTCCGCTAGGTTTCAATATATATATATATATATATATATATATATATATATATATATATATATATATATATATATATATATATACGTAATGATCTTGACGTAATTTAATTTTTTAAAATTAATTATTTAATTTATTAACCCCAGGTACACAACCTCGGTACCTTAAACCTTAAACATAACACACAAACACCACGCACAGAAGCCATAAAACAGCAGATACAACAGCTCAACACAGAAATAAACAACAAACTCAAAGAAAAACGAACAGAAACATTTAGGGAATACAATCATGCACCAACACCTCGCACCATTAAGGTAACACCAGAGACACATTATAACCAAATACTCCATTCCATACCACACCCCACAGACATTTCACATTACAGGAAACACACACACACACACCTAACCCACAAAACACTGACACGACTCGGTCCGAATGCGGTCCTAGGTGCGAAGCCGCCACCCATTAACAGGTCAGAGATCAGCCTGAGCAGATCGGATCGACTTAGCACGATTCCGATGTGGACACACCCCAACTTACAGACATATAAACACAGACTAGACAACTCCACAGACGACAGCTGTCACCTGTGCCAGGACACACCACAAACAATTGAACACATTATGACAGACTGTACCGCTCTAGCACAATAACGAACACAACACAACATCACTAGTGCGCTGAACCTCTGGTCCACTGCGGAGAGTGCGATCGGTTACCTGCGTGCCGCCGGCTTGCTCGATCAGGGTGAGCTGATCGGCTAAACAACAACAACTAAAGAATACAATAACTCTTGTATTAGTTTTCAGTTGTATTGTTATAGTTTTTGACCTAATACAAAATTACAATAACAAACATAACTTTTGAACCGCTCATTTCTCAAATGAAAAACGTACATTTTTAAATCAGCGTAAAAATCTACATTAAATATCTTATTTTCAACAAAATCGGAAACAGTACATGAAACGGAAAAGATCCCATTTGGAAGTAACATTTTCTGCATCACCTGAAGATCAGGACCCCCAGCTTTCGTTAGTTAGCCTTATAAGGCTCACTAACGAAAATATCACGACTTAACCTAACCAATCTTTAGGTCAACTGGTCGCCCTTGACGATTGGTTAAGTCGTGATATTTCCGTTAGTTAGCCTTATAAGGCTAACTAACGAAGGTTGGGGTCCTGATCTTCAGTTGATCCTATTTTCTTAATTAGGTCTGTAAGGCTTCGTACGTTCAGCTGAAATTATAGTAGACCAAAGCTTTCTTTATAACAGGTAAGTTCTTATGAAATAATAGACAAATTTTTAATCCAATTAGAGTTTACTATATATTTTAAACTCACAAGACATTTAGATTTTAAATGCAGCTTCACAAAGTTTGACTTCACTTTAATTGTGAAGCTAAAAACTTTGATGGTCGATTTCATAAATTTATTGACGGACTGACTTTCCTGGATTTCACAAAGTGTATGGAATTTTGTAGAAGCGTGAAGAAACAAAGCTTACCTCCATCTAGTCAGGCCAATCTTGTACAAAATTTCATTATACTTTTGTGAAATAGAGGAAAGCCAGTAAAACCAAATATTTACAAAAATACTGCAGCCATCAAAATTGAACTTCACATTTAAAGCTAGGGAGTCTAAATTTGTGAAGCTTCTCAAAATCTAAGTGGCTTATGAGCTTAAAATAATGTTAAGGTCTCACTGGCTTAAAAAAAAATTATGTTCAAAATCGTTTGTATGAAATTATTTACACTAGTACAGTTCCCGTCGCTTCGCTGACGGTTAGACAGGCTAAACTACAAAAAAAGAACCCAGCCGTGAAAATTTTGAGCTTCACATTGTGTCAACATTTCTGAATCTGGTATCTCCCAAAACCTCCTCACCCCCATTCATACAACTTGGGGGCTAACCCCCTCCCCCATTACCCCCACCCCTCCCCATTACCCCACCCATCCCCCATTACCCCCACCCCTCCCCATTACCCCACCCATCCCCCATTACCCCCACCCCCACCCTTCCCCCATTGCTAAACTACAGAAAAGAACACAGTCATGAAAATCTTGAGCTTCACATTGCCGCCCGTAATACAATTTCTGAATTTTTTTTACAATTTCTGAATTTTTTTCTCACAATTTCTGAAAGTGTGACGGACAGACGGACAGCTCTCTTATTATAGTATAGATGTTAAAATGCAAGCATGAACTAACTATATAGAGGTAACCTTTGAAAGAGACTTCTGGTAATAGCCTATCCTTTTTTCACCTAAACTAGAGCCTCAGGCTACTTCGTCGAGTTACTAGTTAAGTGCATAGTAAGTAACTAACAACCTAACTGTAATTTAGGTAAACGTATAGCGTGTTTAACATGTGATTAACTTTAGTTATCCTAAAGAGATTTACAATCTCAATCTAAAACTAATTAGTATAAGCCTGGTTAATTTGGAAGATCTTTAATATTTCTCTAATGTTAGGTTATATTTCCAAATAATAGGTCGAATAAGGTTGGGTGAAAGTTAATAACAGTGAACAATTTTTTTTATTTAAAAAAAAAAAAAATATTAATAAATTGTAAATAGCCTTGGTACTTACGTATTATCGGGACTACCAAACTGTTTATTATGTGTTTTTGCTCCAGTCATTTTCGTTTAACCTAACGAAAATATCACAACTTAACCTAACCAATCATCAAGGGCGTACAGTTGACCTAACCGGGCATTCAATTAACCTAACCGGGCATTCAGTTGACCTAACCGGGCATTCAGTTGAACTAACCGGGCATTCAGTTGAACTAACCGGGCATTTTCCGTTTATTTTGTTTTTCTTAGCTAACCTAACCTAACCTAAAATCTTTCCTTTTTTTCAGATCATCAGAAGATATTTAGGTGAAATAACCAATATTAACCTGTTAGGTTAATTGAATGCCCAGTTAGGTCAACTGAATGCCCGGTTAGGTCAACTGAATGCCCGGTTAGGTCAACTGTATGCCCTTGATGATTGGTTAGGTTAAGTTGTGATATTTTCGTTAGTTTAAACGAAAATGACGAGAGCAAAAATACGTAATAAACAGTTTGGTAGTCCTGATAATACGTAAGTACCATAGCCTTTTATGCCATGAATATGTGGTTTTGTTAAATAGAAATTGTAAATAAATCTATAAATAATAATTAAACATGGAACTAGTTGTTTGTGTAGACTCGTTACGGGAGTCGTTAGATATTTAAATGTTTGGGCATTTAATTATAACCGAAATCCCTATTGGGCTTCAAATAACTCTAATTTAACCTAACCTAACTTACAAACATACACTTACATGTGGTTGTATGCTCGGGGCATGGACAAAAACTCACTGGACAAAAACTCACCGGGCAAATGTTTTTGCGAAATACATACACTCTAGTCTAGATCTTAAGATCTTAAGATCTCAAGATTTTAGACTCATTGTAGATAATTACTCTTCATCTTTCAAATTGTTCACCTTTCAAATTGTTCTGTTTTTAACCAACCAATCAATATTAATTTTTCACCAACTTTCTTTCGTAGGTTAGGTCAATTGAATGCCCGATTAGGTCAACTGTATGCCTTTGACGATTGGTTAGGTTAGGTCATGATATTTTCGTTAAAGACACATTAATTATTTAAATTGCTCTAACGTGTTTGTTTTTCATTTCTCCAAAAAATGAGTTATTTTTAAAATCAGTGACCAAAACTACAGTACATTAGCATACCGATTTGGTTAAAAACAGAACAATTTAAAAGACAAAGAGTAATTATCTACAATGAGTCTAAAATCTTAAGATCTAGACTAGAGTGTATGTATTTCGCAAACACATTTGACTGGTGAGTTTTTGTCCTATTTTGCATTTAAGTGGTGAGTTTTTGTCCGATGAATTTTTGTCCGGTGAGTTTTTGTCCAGTGAGTTTTTGTCCTGGATTCGTATGCTCGGTTGGGTGATTTATTTGGCCCAATATTGATTTCTGATATTATAATTAATCGCCCAAATATCTAAATATTTAATAACTGTAACTACAGTACACGAACTAGTCCCAATTTAGGCCTGTTCAAAAATCAACTTTTTCTTATTTTCATAGGTTTCTGTACATTTTCCCATGCTTTTTGACCTGAAAAAGCCGAAAATCGCAACTATTTTTACCTAGGATGTTAGGAAGCATTGCCGCATGGAGCTTTAAATTTTCTGCCTTGAAATCGGCCAAAGCGCCAATTCCGGGGTCCCTTGAATTATGTTTTGCACTTTAACTTTTGATCTAAACAAGATAGAGCAACAAATTAGGTATCAAATGAAAGAGCATAAAATTAATAAATAATAATAATAATAATAATAATAATAATATAAATAATAATAATTAATAATAATAATAATAATAATAATTATCTATCATTTTCAGGAAACAACAGAAACTCAATCAAGAATCTAGAAACCATCTACAAGTTACAACTTCACAATGGCATTAAGCAAGGAGCTGAGGGAGCTCCGTGGGCGCACAGTTGATATCTCAGAACCTCCACGTACTGTCCACAGGCAGGTGTCAACTGGGCCATCTACCAGATCTCTCACTGAAACTTTCCTGGTTGGATACCCTTCAGCTTTTATCAGTGGTTCCCAGCTTCCCACCAACAGACAGGCGTTCCAGTATTTCCTTAATCTTCAGAATTTACCGGAAAATGCAGGGAGGCCCATGGTTCAAGACCTTGCATATGAAACAGTTGAATCTATCATCCCATTCTGGCAGATGGCTAGGATCAAGACAATGACCAAGTACAACGCAATGAAGCTCTTCATGAAACTACATGAGAAACATCGTGCTCTGGTGAAAAGCAAAGGAAGAGCAAGTAACCCTGGAGGAAAAAGAGGAGCATTTGTGCTGGAATTAGACAGCCTGTTCGATATAGGAGCTCCAATGCAATCCAGGAAATATAGAACAACAGACTGTTATCCAGAGAGAAGAAAGATGAGGATATCAGGTTCTACGAAGACCAAAAGACTGAGAGGAAAGGTCATATGTCTGGTCATGACAAGATTTTTGAGACAAGATCCCTGCAGCAAGCAGCGAGGAATGAAAGACTGCAGCATAGACAGGAACAAGGTAAAACTAATTACTTTGAACGTTACAAAAAGTTTTAAGTTTTACTCCATTGCGATATTTAGCATGTACTTAACAATTACTGTCTTAACATGTACTATTTTACAGCTGCAGCAGAACAAGAGGCAGTTGTTCATGTGGATGACATTACCTGGGGTGACTCAACTGACAACGACGCTAACACAGAGGACATGGATTACCATCAGCCTCGTCCTGGATGTTCTCACCATCAAGACACTGTGACTAGTGTGACTTTGACGTTTCCAAGGAAGGTCATGGAATGTGATGTCATCTGCAATACAGCTGATCGTCTTGGTTTATCAGACAATCAAGTTACTGCCATGGTTTCTGCCACCTTGAAAGCTGGAGGTGCTGATCTGGATAACTTCGTCATCTCAACCTCAAACAACACGTCGCAACAGAATGCTGTCCAGGTATAATATCAGCCAGAGTCACATGTCCAAGTTTTGTGAAAACCAGTGCTGGGCACTTGCGCAAACACTTGCGCAAAACGCAAATTGCGCAATTGCGCAAGTGTGATTTCGGTTGCGCATTTGCGTTTGCGCCAATTCTTGCGCAAACTTGCGCATTTGAGTTTGCGCAAGTACTTGCGCAAACGCAAACTTGTGCGCAAACGTGAAAAAAAACAAATATTAAAAATAGTGGATTTAGCTCATAAACACGTGACTGCCAGACAGGTGGCGCCGCCAGACAGCAGTGAGCACTCAGTATACCAACACCGCTAGTGAAACACGTTTGTTTGATTGTTGATTTTAATTTTATTTCAGAGTTCAAACTACTAACTACTCTAGTAACTTCTAGAAACTTCATAAGTCATAACCGCAACCGCCTCTCCACCAAGGTGGGGAAGGAGCTACATGCTTGGTGCTCTGAAAAGGAGAAGACCAGCAAGGAGCTGGAGCAGGGGATGTTCCCCGCCCTGTACCGCGCCGCCTGGGTTGAGGTCTTTCTGAAGTACAACACGGCCATCCCCAGCTCTGCAGCTGTGGAGAGGGTGTTCTCCCAGGGGTCTGACATCATGAAGCCCAAGAGGTCCAGCCTGACCTCTGAGAACTTTGAGATGTTTGTGTTCCTGAAGGGCAACATGGACCTGCTCACGATGGAGTTGGAGGAGGACTCTGAGGAGCTTTGAAGTGTTTTTTTTGTAATATTGTAATTTCTTTTTTTTTATTATTATTTATTTAACATTGTAATTTTGTATCTATTCTTTATTGATATATCTATGGATCGTGTGTCGTTAATAAAGTCTTTTGATTTGATTTGATTTACTATAAATTTTATTTTATACAAGGTGTCCCAAAAAAAACGCACCTATTTTTTTTTTTGAAAACCCTGTATATATAAATAGTTTGCGTTTGCGCAAACGCAAGTTTCGAGAAGTTTGCGCATTTGCGCTTGCGCAAGGTATGGGTTTGGGTTTGCGCATTTGCGCTTGCGCAAGTGAATTTTCGTTTGCGCTGCCCAGCACTGGTGAAAACCCCCCACAGTACGCTGCCTTACACTGGGATGGAAAGTTGCTCAAAGATGTCTTGGGCAGTGAACCTGGAAGTACCTCAGAGACTTTAGCTGTGCTAGTGTCTGGTCCACCTTCATATACTGAAGGAAAGTTATTGGGAGTACCTGTCATCGACAATTCTTCTGGCACAGCTCAGGCTGAGGCTTCAATGGATTTACTGGAGACATGGGAACTTACGGATAATGTTACTGCCCTTGTTTTTGACACTACATCCAGTAACAGTGGAGTTCACAGAGGAGCTGCCAAACTGCTAGAGAAAATGCTGAACAAAAAGGTGTTTTATCTGGCCTGTCGACATCACATCCTGGAAATCCTAGTAGGAGCAGTTTTGGAGAAGCTGTTTGGGAAGGTGAAGGGGCCAGATAATCCCTGGTTTGAGCATCTGAAGGATGTTTGGACGGACTTGTCCAAGGAAAACCCAAAGATGCTGGCTATCAACAGCAAATGGCTGAAGGAAAAGAAGAAGAACAGTGAAGAAATACTCCAAGACATTCTAACAGCAGAAAGGCTTCCAAGAGCCGACTACAGGGAAATGGCTGAACTGACAGTCATTGTTCTTGGAGGAACGCCTCCTCGAGGTATTCACTGGAGTCGACCAGGCGCCATTCATCAGGCCAGATGGATGGCCAGAAACCTGTACTCCATGAAAATGCTGATGTTTGCAGATCAACTTGAGTACGACGAAGACACTGTATCAAAGCTGGAAAGACTCAACACCTTCCTTGCGCTGTTCTACACTCCTGTATGGATGATGTCAATGTCTACTGCAGATGCTCCCGTGAATGATCTAAGTCTAATCCAGGACATGTTGAAGTACAAGAAAACTGACCCAGAGCTTGCTGATGCAGTACTTAATAAGATGGAAAACCACAAATGGTACCTGACGCAGGAAGTCGTGCCATTTGCCCTGTTCAGCAGTAGATTGAGTGACACATTGAAGCACGACATTGCTGCCCAGTTACATGCCACTGAGAAGCCAGACAGCTTCAGAACAGGAAAGCCTCTATTTCAGAGAGTCACAGCTAAGACCACCCTGGTTGATCTCATTGGCCCAGAATCACATTTCCTGCTGGACACACTGAACATTGGATCCGAGTGGCTTCTGGAACCTGTCACGTCTTGGCCACAGAATGAGGACTACAGAAAAGCGTTGGACTATGTTAAGAATCTGAAAGCGGTGAATGACATTGCTGAACGTGGTGTCAAGATGATGAGCGACTTTGCAAATGTCATAACAACAGATGCCAAGCAAAGGGACTATCTCCTTCAAGCTGTGGAGTTCAACAGACGCCGCTTTGACAGCTTCAAGAAACAAACTCTCAACAACTGACTGTGTAAATGTCATTATGAAATTAATCATCATGTAATGCTTTCATTTCTTGATCGATTAGACTTGTGACAAAATGTTAATCTCAAATTTGTGTCATGAATAAGGCGCCTTGTCTGCCTTGAGTGTGAGAAAACGAATTTTGTGATATTTCTGAAATCTTTGTATGTACCAATGTGCCATTTCTTGTTCCAAGACTATCATAATTGTATAAGTTAGAAAGAGGATTAAAAACACTTTAATTTGGTGCCTATTTTGTTGCTCTATCTTGTTTAGATAAAAAGTTATAGTGCAAAACATGATTCAAGGGACCCCGGAACTGGTGCTTTTGGCCGATTTCAAGGCAGAAAACTTAAAGCTCCATGCGGCAATGCTTTCCAACAACCTAGGTCAAAATGGTTGTGATTTTCGGCCTTTTCAGGTCAAAAAGCATGGGAAAAAGTACAGAAACCTATGAAAATAAGAAAAAGTTGATTTTTGAACAGGGCTTTTGTCCCATGTTTAGCATGGGAAAGCAAAAATTCTAAGGTAATTACTCTAATTTAACCTAAAAATCAACCTAATAATCAATTTTTTTTTTTTAAATAAAACAAAAAATTATACAAAGGAGTATAAAGGACACCAAAGAGCAACCGACCAGCTGTCCCAGCAAGGTTATCTGTTTAAGAAGGAAGGTTAAAAGATGTAAGGAAATTTAAAGACAAGCGAAAGTTTTAAAGCAAAGCAAAGAAGAGAGGTTGAAAGGAAGGAAAGAAATTTAAAGATAAAGTGATAATTTTAAAGTAAAGAGGAGGGAATCCGAGTAAAGATTCTACAATACTTCTACGAGCTAACAAATACTTCTAACTTGGGGTTTAAAGCAAGATAAGTATCTAGTATCTTTTTAAAGGACTCGACCGAATTACTTTGAACTACGCTGGCTGGCAATCTATTCCACAAATTAACTATACGATTGAAGAAAAAATGTTTAGCTTCAACCTAGAGAGGAACATACCGTGATCGTAGTAGAACCCTGGGTGTGGGCCACCCTGGTATACCTATCCCGGGTTAAAATTAAAATATTTACCCACTATTTTAAGACCATTACCGCGAGTTCTAACTGCATTTCTGAAGGTGAAATATATTTCGGAGTCGACATTATCAAAACCTTTAATCATTTTTAATACCTCGATTAAATCTCCTCGAATACGCTTTTACAGAAGTGAGAATAAATTTAACATTTCTGAACGACCAGCGTATGATTTGTTTCTAAGTCCAGGAATCATCTTAGCAGTCCGTCGTTGCACTCTCTCCATTCTGTCTATGTCCTGTCGTAAATATGGGGACCAGAACTGAACGCAGTATTCTAGGTGGAGGCGTACTAAGAAATTATTACCAATAAATTACCAATAAATCCTAAGATTCTATTTGCTTTTCTGACCGCTTCTATACATCGCTTACTCGGTTTAAGAATGTCGACAACATTAATACCTAAATCTTTCTCTTCCGTAACACTTGTTCGTGTCTTGTCGCGCATAAAATACTGTACTTTTCTTTAACATTGTTTCTATTGACATACAACGTTTTACATTTATCTATATTATAATTCATTTGACAAATTTCCAAGTAATTTATTAATATCTTCTTGAATCTGCAAACGTTCTGCCGCTGAATTTGTTCGTCCCTCTAGTTTGGCATCATCCGCAAATTTTAAAATTATACTCTTAATTCCTCCGTCGATGTCATTAATATAAATAATAGAAAGAGCTGGTCCTAGAACTGATCCCTGAGGTACGCCGCTAGTTACACTTTTCCAGTTAAACGCTTTGCCATTATCATCAATTCCGCGAGAATAAGTTTAGCTAATAATGTTCAATGCAGCACTTTATGAAATGCCTTTTGAAAATCAAAATATATAATATCTACTGTTTTCGTTTTGTACATTTAAAATATCATTACAGACGTCGAGCAAATTAGTAGGACAAGAACGATTACGTCGAAAACTGTGTTGAGTATTTTTGATTAATTTATTAATTTTTAAGTGATTAGCTATTTTGTTCAGAACGATCGTTTCCATAAGTTTACCAACTACTGAAGTCAGGCTAATGGAATGATACAGTAATTCCACCGAAGTGATTTGTCCTCTTTTTTTCAATATTGGCGTAATGTTTGCAAGTTTCCAATCGAACGGAACTTCTCCAGACTGTAACGATTTATTATTATTATTATTATTATTATTATTATTATTATTAAATATATATATGAGAGGAGAGACTATTGCGCAGTTCATTTTAAGTACTCTAGGGTAGGGCTTATTTGGACCTGAAGTTTTACTAAGATTAATCTTACCAATGGCCGAGAGTACTTCACTTTCACTAAAGGTAAAATCGTCACGCTTTTAGTGATCATCACTGAACATGATTACGGAAAGGGGAATGTTGTTCAAATTTTCGTCAGTAAAGATGGAAGAGAAGAATTTATTTAAAACTTTCGTCATTTGTAAGTCATCTTAAATCTGTCCAACTGGTTCTTGGGTATTTTCCATCCTCGTTTTCATGGCCCCTTGTCCCACAACAGCTGGGACCGTACAAAATCTGCCACTTCTCTCATTCCAGTTTGTTTGTATTTCATTTCTAAGGTTAGGGACAGAGCCCTCAAGTATTTTCCATATGTATATTATTGTGTACCGCTCGCGCCTTCTTTCGAGAGAGATGAGTTCTAGGGATTTTATTCGAGACCAGTAGTCTTCACCTTCCGTTTCCTCTATCTTAGACGTAAAATCCTTTGTATAACTTCAATGTTCGCAATGTCTCGTTTTCTGTCTGGGCTTGTGAGTACTGAGCAATACTCACTTATTAGTAGGACTAGGCTCTTCCATAATTTGAGCATGATGTTTGCTTTTCTGCTGCAGAAGCTCCTTCAGAGATGATTCCCATTATTTTTCTAGCCGTTGTAAGTTTGATGTTATAGTGCTCTCTGAATTCTGCATCCGATGACATTATTACTCCAAGGTCCCTGACTTCTGGATTTGGTGTTATCTGTTTGGCTTGTCGAGTTTTGTACCCTTTTTTATGTAGCTTCTTGTTATTACCATATCTTAGAAGTTGGAATTTTTTTTCGTTGAATTTCATATTGTTGTCTTCTGCCCACTGGAATAATGTTTCAATGTCGTTTTGTAATTTTCTTATGTCACTTTCGCTCAATATTTCCTTACAGATCTTTGTCTTATCGGCGAAACATGATATAATACTGTCCTTAATATCTGCATCACTATCTGCAAATATTACTATGAACAGCAAGGGAGCTAATACTTTCCCTTGTGGGACAGAGCTCACGACTTCCGAGACTTCCGATTTAATTCCATTTACCACCACTCTTTGTGTTCTTTGCGTCAAGAAATTAAATATCCATCTTCCTGGCTTTCCAGTAATTCCTGTATTCTTAAGTTTGTGTGCTATATTTCATGGTCACATTTATCGAAGGCTTTAGCAAAGTCCCTATATATTACACCAATGTTTTGTCCTCGACACAATGTTTCCAATATTTTTCTCGTGGTGGTCTAGTAGCTGTGATAGGCATAATCTTCCAGCCCTGAAGCCATGTTGATTTAGGTTGTATAAGTCTTTTTCTTGTAGGTAGTAGGTAGTTTTGCTTCTAATTATACGTTCAAAACACTTTATAAGGTGTGAGGTGAGAGCCACTGGCCAATAATTCTTGGGCATTGCTCTGTTACCACCTTTAAATAGGGGGGTGGGCAATGTTCGCGTTCTTTAAGGGGAGTGGAATTTTTCCTGTGTCGAGTGATTTCCTCCATAGTAAGTATAGCGTTTGGCAATACTCTCTTTACATTTCTTCAGAAACGTGGCACTCCATGTGTCTGGCCCTGGCGCTGAATTGTCTTGAATCTGTGATAAGGCCGTAATTACATCTCCTTCCGTGAACTCGAAGTCCATTAATAGTTTTGTGCCGGAATTTGTGTATGGTTGATTTGTATCTATGCCGAAAATTTCGTCTGGGTTTTCCACTTCGATTTCAGACTTAGGGGTGCTAAACACAGAGTTAAATTGTTCCCTAAGCAGTTCGCTTATTTCTTTCGGGTCATTTGTGTATTCGGCCTCCCCATCTATCAACGGACCAATACTCTCCTTACATTGCATTTTCCTTTTCGCAAACGTGTAGAAGTATTTTGGGTTATTTTTTATGTTTTCTGCTACCTTGTTTTCCTTCTCGTTTGTCGTATGTATGAATGTTTGCTTTGGGCCCATTTCCATTTCGCTAAGTTTCCTCTCTAGTTTGAGTCGCTTTGCATCAGTTCTGCATCTGTGGATATGTTTTACGGTTTGTCTTCGTTGTCTGAATAGTGTCCTCATTTTCCTCTCGAGTTTGTTACATTTTCTTTCTGTCTCTCTGGAATATGTTTCAGTATTATAGGTTTGGCTTCAGTCTCTATTATACACAGTATTTCTTGTGGAGTCTTCTCGTGAAGTAGCAATTCCCAGTTTACCTCCTTTAAATCTTTATTTACGTTTTCCCAATTTACTTTCTTTGAATTTATGTTTAAGCCTTCAAATATTCCTTCTTCCTCTCTAGGATGCGTTTTCGGACCTCTGGGTGCTAACTTCAATTGTATATCGATAAGGTTATGGTCGGAGAACTTTGTGTGCGTTACTTTTTTATTTATTATGATCTCGTTGTTATTTGTCAAGATTAAATCCAAAACGTTTTCTTTTCTCGTGACTTCACAGATTTCTGAGTAGGCCTTAAGGGCGTAATGTTCCATAATATCTAATAGCATTATTGCTTGGGTTCTATCATCTTTAGTAATGTTGCCATGAAACTTCTCGACATACTGTATATAACTTCGTCATTTTTCTTCCATGTTATAAATGGTAAATTAAAATCTCCGAAAATTAGAATATTTGTTGCTGGAATTTCAAGTAATTTTAATATGGTTTCTATTTCATTTGTAGCAAATTGGAATTAACGTTTTTGTGGTGTTTGGTGGTCTGTAGATGTTCATAATGGTTAGGTTCAGTTCTTTTACTTCTAATATAATAATTTCGACTGTACTGTTTGATTTCTTTACCTTCACTTCACATGTGTATGTGTTTTTCACGTAGATGCAACACTCTCCCCCTCGTCTAGCCACTCTATCTGCTCTGTGTATGTTGTAGTCCAGCAATGCTAATTCAGTATCCTTGATACAGTTTTCACAGCCATTTTTTGCATTTATGCAAGTGTGTTTCCGTTAGGCATATAATATCTATGCTGGATTCGGTAGCTAAATTCTGTAAGTATCGTAATTTTCAGCCTGCATGGTCTGTGTAGAGGCCTTGAATATTTGTGTATAAAACATTTATTGGGTTTCTAATTTTCGTCTTCAGTTTTCCTATATAGTGGTCGTTTCCAGGTCGATGTCGGTTCCTGTTTGCATTTGGGAGAATTGGGGTTGTGGCACTTGATACCACTGTGGTTGTATTATCGGTGGGTGGTGTTGGATAGAGCGGTGATGTATGTAATGGTGTGGGGAATATACCTGCGGGGTCCTGTCCTTTCTTGTTAGCAGGGCAAGCTGTGCCTTTATCGTTCTCATTTCCTCTAAAAAAAATTTTCCTTTGCTCCTGTTGTTATTTCTAATACGGATATGGTCTGTTCTTCCCCGTTCTCTTCTTTGGGTACCCTTTATGTGAAAATATGGGCACTATATTTAGGCATTTTCTCTCTGTCATTGACTGTCTGCACATAAAATAATTTAAAATAATTAAAGAAAGAAGTCCATGTGCCATTAATATCCCCGCACAATAGAGCCTCATCCCAGTTAAGAGTCGAAATTCGCAGTTTCATGTCACGAAATTTAACTCTTTCAAAATCCAAAACGTATTCCAAACTCTCCGAATTATGAACATTAATTTTAATTTCAAATGTTATTTGCCTATGATCACTAGTAGTCTCCTCCAGAGATGTAATCAGAAGTAATCTCCTACAAATATATCATCAATTACTCTAAGTCCAGGTCCCTACTTAAAACTAAATCTACAGGGTGCTCGAAAAGTCCCGTCACCCCCTACAAAATGTACATATTGTAATACCAATTTTATTTTTGTGTGATTAATTGTATTTATATGTGGTAGGTGTAATTTAAGAAACAAGTCACTAGCAACATTTACTTTAATTACAGTAAATACAGTTACTGATTACAGTTACTAATCAAGAATATCTGTGTGTGCACCATCATTTTTGTAACAAAGGATTATGCGCCTCCATGTGCGGTGTGAGAATTTACGGGCGGTATGGTTTCATGCAGAGATCTTTTGTCATGTGATCTCTCATTGTTCTTGTGATCGTTTCCGAAGTGATTTTTTCGGTGAACGAGACACCGATGCAATTACACCTTCACATTGTTCTACTCGCGTAGAACCAAAATACTTGGTGTCACATACAACACATCATTATCTTTTGCAAACCACATTCAGGACATTAAAACCAAATGTACGTCAACACTTAACACACTTAGGGTACTAACAGGCACAAACTTTGGACACCAGCAGGAAACAACATCACTCATATACAAACAATATATTCGCTCAGTTATGGACTATGCTAGCCCATGCTGGGCACCCATTATCTCAAACACACACATAAACACCTTACAAACAATACAAAACAACGCACTTCGTATCATTACAGAATGCACTCAAACAACACCAATAGAACACCTGCACACAGAAACAAAAATACTAAAAGTTAGGGAACATTTAGACATGAGGGGAACACAATTCATGGCAGCAGCGACAACTAACCCACAACACCCTTACCACTACATGTACAATCATGCACCAACACCTCGCACCATTAAGGTAACACCAGAGAGACATTATAACCAAATACTCCATTCCATACCACGCCCCACAGACATCACACAGTACAGAAAACACACACACACACACCTAACTCACAAAGCACTGACACGACTCGGTCCGAATGCGGTCCTAGGTGCGAAGCCGCCACCCATTAACAGGTCAGAGATCAGCCTGAGCAGATCGGATCGAGTTAACTTAGCACGATTCCGATGTGGACATCACCCCAACTTACGGACATATAAACACAGACTAGACAACTCCATAGACGACACCTGCCACCTGTGCCAGGACACACCACAAACAATTGAACACATTATGACAGACTGTACCGCTCTAGCACAACAACGAACACAACACAACATCACTAGTGTGCTGAACCTCTGGTCCACTCCGGAGAGGGCGATCGGTTACCTGCGTGCCGCCGGCTTGCTCGATCAAGGTGGGCTGATCGGCTAAACAACAACAACAACTCGCGTTGTCGGTCTTCCCGACCGTGGTCTGTCCTTGATGGAGCTAGTTTCAAACAGTTTTTTCTCCCAGCGTAATACCGTCTTGTTTGGTGGTGCAGCCTTATTGAATCTTGTGTTGAAATCATTCTAGATATCATGCATCGTTTCGCCAGACCTTTCATGAGCCCATGTGCTCATCACTATCCTTTCCTCCAGAGTGTAAGTGGACTGGTCTCCCACTGTTCACACAAATCTAATACCTGGAAAAGAAAAAAATGTCAATGAACCACATAAATCCAATTAATCACACAAAAATAAAATTGGTATTACAATATGTACATTTTGTAGGGGTGACGGGACTTTTCGAACACCCTGTAGAATATTGCGTTTTCTAGTTGGTTCCCTGGCCATTTGAAAGCGTGAACTTCCGAGCAAACCCTCGTACAGTCGACGACCGGAATTAGACTGTAAAGAACCACCCCAATCTCTGCAAGGTAAATTAAGATGTCCCATAATGGTACTTTTCCGTTATCTGCCGAATTGACCTAACGGGCATTATTTTTATTAAGGGGCAGATAACGGAAAAGTACCCCCGTAATTACTGCATCATGTTTGCTACTTACATAAAAAATTGTTTCTTGAAGTCTATTATTACTATCGACAGTCTATGAGGGAGGCCTATATACTAAACCTGCCTGTAATTAATTTCTTTCGTGAGTTGTCTTTAATTTTAACAAACGTCGCATTATTATTATCAATATCTGCAATGTCCTTAATTATAGGTTTTAAGTGTGACCGAACGTACTGTATAATACTGTACCACCTCCCTTTCTTTCTATTCTATCATTGTTAAACATCTCATAACTAGGGGGATATGATATTCTCCGAGAAAATCTTTACTCTCTGTATTTAACCAAGATTCAGAAATTGCTACAACCTCAAATTTTTCGTCAAGGACAATACTTAATAGTTCACCAAATTTAAATCTTAAACTTTGAGCATTGATATAAAATACATTTATAAAATCTTGAGTACTGCAGTAGAATCTCGAGGTTCTTCGTGGAGGCAATCGTTCACTGTAAGGAAAATTTATGTTCGGCTGGTCGCTTTTGTTGGAGTTTTGCCGTAATTGTCCACTATTGTTGATCTTTGCTTAAGGTTAGGCTGACCATATTTCCTTGAGACAAAAACAGGACACTGGGATGGCAAAAAAGGGACGGGGGTTATGTAATATTCTGTATTCATGAAAAAGTAAGTACATAAACCGGGACAAAATTGACATTTTTATTAAAACGACGGGACGGCCAGGAAATATAAAAAAAACGGTACTGTCCCGTTCAAAACGGTACGTATGGTCAGCCTACTTAAGGTTGAAATACATTGTTCGAATTCCGCTGTTCATGGTCAAATTAGCTTAAAATAAGGTGCTCAGCTGTTACAAACTGTTACAAAATTTGGGAATACGGGGTATAGCATGGATATTATTGATGCAAGTCTAAAGTTTAGATTTAGTCAGTTTTTACCGTAACAGAACATAACTCATTCTCATTAAGTTTAAACGTCTAGCCCTAGTTCAGATAGGTCACAAGTAACGTTTTTTGCTGTCCTTCTTCTATCTTATTTGAATAAATTTTGGGATCACCTGAAGATCAGGGCCCCCAGCCTTCGTTAGTTAGCCTTATAAGGCTAACTAACGAAAATATCACAACTTAACCTAGCCAATCGTCAAGGGCGTACAGTTGACCAAACGACTGGTTAGGTTAAGTCGTGATATTTTCGTTAGTTAACCTTATAAGACTAACTAACGAAGGCCAGGGGCCCTGATCTTTAGGTGATCCAAATTTTGTAATAGGTTAAGGACTATATATAAAAAATATTTTACATTATTGTAATTGTTTATTGTAGTTTGAATACGATGAATACGCCAAATTTTAATTATAAGTAACTAAGTTACTTGACTTCTGAAGTTACAAACTCCAATCTCTATATTCATTTTTATTTGACTGAGCAAATCTGAGGCATTTCAGTCAGCTGTGATTGCGTAACATCGTGGAAAATGGGGGAAAGTGTAAGGTGGGGGGTTTACATTGCGAGTCTAGATAACTTATTGTATAGGCTTTGCAAGTTGTAATGCAATCGTGGACCGACTAGATATGTGTAGGCTCCATACAGTACAGTATACAGTATATTCTATGCAGAGCCGGATTAAGTTACCATGGGATCCTACGCCAACCTGAATTCTGGAGCCCCTTACTATTATGAAATATTAAATCGAATTTCTTGTTTACACTTAATTTTAAAATATGCCTTTTTTAACTCACCTACGGTTCCTTTATGTATAAAAACAATATTTTTCAAGAGATCTGTGTACTTCAGAGACATTAAACGACATAGGAAACAGGGATAAAACCTGTCATAGTTTGCTTGTACCTCGTGGAGAATGGTCGCTTGTTTCTCTCTCTGTATTAACATCCAAATAAAAAGGGAATAAACTTCTTGGCGGTTTATTCTGTTCACACCCGAAAGTGTATAAAGTATCAGTGAATCCGTGCATATAAATTATAAAGTGAAATTCATTAAATTTAAGAAAGTGCAATATAGTTTATATAAATTATCACCAGTTTAACGTATATATTTAAACCGTAATACGGTTGGCATTCGAGAAAAGTTTGAAACAAGGCAGGAAAAAGGTTATAAAATGCAAAGGTCAGAAAACCTTCGTGACCATCGAAAGGAAAGAAAAGAGAAAGAAAGGAAAAAAATTGTGTGTGTATTTCTTTTTACGATAATTAATGAATAGCATGACCATCGGTCCAAATTCTCACTTAATCTGCAATTTGTGTAATCTGGAAACAACTGAAAATATAGGAATCGGGTGTGATTTCTATCAAAAACTGCACGACTATATCTGTATGAATTGGGATGATAGGAAAATATCCTTCGTCTCGAACGCTAAACAGATCGCGGGGTCAAATTTCTGTGTGACGCATGTACACAGACTGTAAACTCTTGCGGTATTTAAAGTAGTGGAGAAAGCGAATACGAGTGTCACGGAAAAGGAGGGAATAATGGGGGAACAAGAGTCCTGAAATGTCCCAATGCAGCAACGGGTGGATGAGAGACAAACAAACAAAAAATATAACACGGAATGAAGACATAAAAGAAAGAAAAGAGATGAGTAAAATTTGCGATGTAGTAAAACTGTCCAACCAGGAAAATGATAAGAAGATAAAAACTAAAAACGTAGGATATAAACAACCGACAAATACTGAAAACGTAAGAAATGACAAAGATAATAGTAAAAACAATGATAAGAATAATGAAAATAATAAAAATAATGATAATACCAAAATTAAAAACAGAAAATAATCAGATGGCAAGAAATAAAAGTGTAGAAAATACCGTCTGTAAATACTACGCAAAATGGCACTGCAGATATCGGAATGGGCAATACATCTATTCACATCCCACGTTATGTAACTCACATTACACAAGAGGATATTGCAAATTTGAAAACAAGTGCAATTTCCACCATCTTACTGTCTGCAACACCTATGCAAGATATGGGAGGTGCAAATACGGACAAAAATGCCTTTACCACCACCCTCAAAGGAACGCAACAGGTGAACAGGAAAAACGAACATCAAAGAGGGTTACCAATATTTTAGACGTAGCCAACACAATTCAGCTGCTAAATACCATCCAGCAAATACAAAGTCAGCTGACAAATATAGGAATCCGAGAGCCGGACAGAAGACACGCACAAAGCCACTTCATGCGTTATCGGGACAACAGGTACCGAAAAAGATAGATAGGAAAATTCTCGGAGGATCACAGGGCAACGAAACGGGCACCACCATTGGAAAACGAATTGGAACCACATGTACAGTATAGAGAAAAAATAAAAAATCCTAGTCAACATTCAGGGCCTTAAATCAAGTCATTCCCTGGACAAAGTTTTATACCTGAAAGGACTCATGCAAGAAACCGGAGCAGACTTTGCATGCCTCACGGAAACCCATCTAAAGGACTGCCAGGTGAACTGTGAAAACTGTGAATTCTGTGTTGACAAAAAAAGAAATACAAATTGACAACTGTAACATACTCTGAGCCGACAGAACAGTGAGACGTAAAGGAGGATGTGCTATTTACACACGCGAAAGACATATGGCAGAAATGACTATAAGTACTTCAAACAGCTACGTAGAATGTGTAGTAGCAAAAGTTGAAAAATTAAATATGGTACTAATTGTAATGTACAGACCCCCGAAGACGCTAACTTCAAAATTCTCAGATCCCAAATATTTTTCTCTGTGGTGATTTTAATTTCCCATTCATGAAATATAAAAAGATAGGAAAAAATATATGTATACACCAGGACGAGGGGAGCACACGGGAAGACCAGAAGCAGGTAAAAATGCTACTAGCTCTAGCCGATGAATTTATGTTAACACAAGAAAAAACAACTGCCTAGATATGGTATTTACAAACAACAGCAACCTAATTGATAATGTAGAAATATCCCCAACTATAATAGCGGAGCACAACATTATTGAAATAACAATCAATATAAAAGCAACAGGAAAGGAAAGAACACAAACAATAAAAAGAAGCAAATTCGAATTTTTTCATTTTCACTCCAAAGCTATAAACTGGGAAGATGTTGCATTCAGCATGGAAGTAATAGAGTGGAAAACCATCTTCAAGACCAAGACAACGGAAGAGATGCTAATGACCTTAGAGAAGACGCTGGAAATTGTGGAAAGACATGTTCCAAAAATGCAACAAAGAGGAAAGAGAAGCAGGTTCGAGAGACAAAAGAGGTCATTGTTTCGAAAGAGAAAAAGAGTGATGCAAAATTAACCCCCTCTGTCCCAGTGATTTCATATGGCGTCATCAACAAAAAGTACGTGTAATTTCCTCAGATTAGCTGTAATGATGCTTTATGGCATTTGAATGTAACAGTTAACTGTATAGCAACATCTGGCAGGTTTTTGGACATTAGCCTGAGCATATAGAACCCCAATAGAGATGCAGAAACTCTATGAAGGATTACTCTCGTCTAAAATGCAAAAAGTGTGATGTACTATTATGTTTAACAAAGGACAAAAAGTGATTTAATGCATTCCATTCAAAGCAGTATGGCTATGGTTTACCGTTGTGTTTAGCAAAGGACAAAAATTGCTTTTATTTGTTTCATTCAAAGTATCAAAGTTATGTTACTTTCCCTTATTATTTGATAGCGCCAAATGGAATCAAATAATTTCAAATGTAATTAATTAAAGAAATTTCTAAACAAAGTTTCGTTTATGTTTCCATACCGATTTTTAACATATTTAAGGAGCCGTTCAAAAATTACGTAACGCTATTTTTGCTAAAACCTGACACCCCCACCCCCCTGTAACGTTCTGTATCGTGTGGGGTGTGGAGTGGGGCAAATGTTGTGGAGTGGGGCAAATGTTACATAATATCTTAGGGGGGGGCTGGTTTAGCATTACAGAACGACGTTCCTGGGGAATCTGAGGTGTCAAGTTTTAGCAAAAATAGCGTTACGTAATTTTTGAACGGCCCCTAAGTGTTAACAAATTTTTTTTAGCTCAAAACAATAACTTGGGACAGAAAGGGTTAAGTAGCTGCAAAGACAAGAACATCAGAAAAATATTAAATGATACACTGCAGAGTATAGATTGCGTCATACAGAAACTAATTGAGAAGCATACATAAAAAGAAGACGACGACGCTATAGAAGCGATAAAGGTTAACTCAAAGTACTTCTATAATTTTGCAAAAAGAAAGTCGAAAAATCACACGACTATCGGACCTTTGAAAAATGAAGACAATGCTTTATCTGATGATCTAACAGAAGTATCAGAAATATTAAGAGCACAGTACGAATCGTTTTTCAGTACTCCAAAAACTGACAAACTGATATGCGACGGATCGTTCTTTAAAGAACTACTACAGTGGGAAAGTATAACGGACTTCGACTTTACGACGGATGATATTACACAAGCTATAGGGAAACTAAAAGTACTCTCAGCGGCAGGAAACTCAGGAAACTCAGAAAAAATTAAATGATAACCAACAAGGATTTTGGTCAGGCAGATCATGCCTATCACAACTAATGGAACACTACAACAACATTATTGATGCACTTGAAAGTAAGGAAAACTATGATGTAATATACACAGACTTTGCTAAAGCGTTCGACAAGTGTGACCATGGAATCATAATACATAAACTGAAATATATGGGAATAACAGGAAAAGTAGGGAAATGGATATATAATTTCCTTAGTGAGCGGCGGCAAGTCGTTACAGTACAAGGAGTATCTTCATCAGAATCAGAGGTCCTCAGCTCAGTACCACAAGGAACAGTATTAGCTCCACTACTATTCATAATCATGCTAACTGACACAGATGAGGACGTTACCAGAGACAGCACAGTAACATCCTTTGCCGATGACACAAAGATCAGTAGAAAAATAAGAAACCCGGAGGATATAAGATCTCTACAAACAGACATGAACAGAATCTACAAGTGGACGGAAGACAAGAATAGGAAGTTTAACACTGACAAATTTCAACTGTTAAAGTGCGGCAAAAGGGAGGACCTAAAATTCATGGAATACTATACCCTAAATGGACAGGAAATTCAGAGAAATTCTAAAGCAAAAGATTTAGTTGTAATGACTGATGATGCGAAATTTGAAACACAAAATAAGATAGCAGTAAACAGTGCAAAGGGAATAACTGGGCAGATACTGAGAACCTTTAAACGAAGGGATAGGAATACCGGGTGTCCCATTCGAAATGAAACAACTTTGAAACCTTATAATTTTTTATTGAATGATGCAAACAATGTAATATTCATACAGTAAATAGTCAATGTCATAAAGTTTCATATGATATATGTGAATTATAACATTTAGATACATTAGATACATTAGATACATTGTGCATAGCATAATGTTTCCTTTTGTTAAGATCTTCACATGTTATATGCTGAAAAATTTGAAGCTTATATGGATAGAGCTGCAGCCGCTTGCTCACAACTCTATGCACAGTTGAACGAGGAATCTGCAGTTCGACACTGGCACGACGAATGGACTTTCTCGGGCTGCTACTAAAGGCGCCGCGTATTCGTTCAACATCTTCTTCCGATCTTTTTCGCCCTCCAGAGTGTTCCTTTAGAACACTGCCAGTCTCCTCAAATTTCTTGGTCCATGCATATAGGTCTCTTCTGGTGGGTGGTTCCTTGTGAAAGGCTGTAAGGAATCGCCGTTGCACCAGAGTAGGGGACTTCAACTCAGCCATCCATAACACACATTTCGCTTTTTCATGTGGGGTAAACATAATTCAATCTGAAATAAAAAAAATCATTATAAGAAAAACTTATGTATATGGTGTAGTAACTGGCAAAGTTTCAACATTCTCACATTAATACTTTAAAAATTACAGAGTTTCAAAGTTGTTTCATTTCGAATGGGACACCCGGTATAATGATTCCTCTATTGAAAGCACTGATCATACCCAAGTTGGAATACTCCTTGGTCCTAACATGCCCATATAAAAAGAAGACATTGGACAGCTAGAAGGTATTCAGAGAAGCTTCACAGCCAAGATCAAGGGGTGCAAAGAACTAAATTACTGGGAAAGGTTATGCGAATTAACCTACAGTATATTCATTTGGAAGGAGAAGAGAGAGAGATACACCATTATTTACACTTGGAAAATAATGGAGAAACTAGTCCTTAATCTTACTCTGAACCCTACAACTCCTCAAACAACAGTGGAAAGCAGAAAAGGAAGACTGTGTAGTGTTTCCAAACTAAAGGCTAGACAGGGAACATCCTTAACCCTGAAAGAAAATAGTTTTGTTGTCAAAGGACCAAGACTGTTTAATCAGCTGCCCAAAGAACTAAGGAACACGAGTGGTGTTGCGTTGGACATCTTCAAAAGAAGATTAGACGCCTGGCTCAGAACAATCCCCGATGAGCCGGGCGTACCTGGCTATGTGAGGTGAAGAGTACAAGAAACCAACTCTCTACTTCACCAGGCCAACTCGAGAGGAGGGGCGACAAGCTTGACATTCATGAAATGAGGATTCATCGCGCGGAACATTTGAAGGGCTGAAAGGTTGTCATTGTTAATAAATATGCACAACAAAAAATTTCTTTTTCACAATTGAGACAATTTTGATACTTTTGTGAAATAAGAACAGGGAAAGAAGCAGTTAAAAATTACAATTTTGTTTTCGGGATTTTTCTGAAGCAAATTTGCATATATCATTGAGCTGGAGAGACTTTGTGATCTCATGTTCACTTGACAGAGAAGCAAATGCATTCAGCCGGTCTTGGCTCATAGTTGAGCGTAGCCAATTTTTTATCAAGGAAGTTTTTGAAAATGAACACTCACCTTCGCAGACTGTCACCGACAATGTAAAACAAATTCGAAAGCAGTTGTGATATTTGTAAAGGTGGACTCAACTCTTTCGTGTGATTTGATACACTGCAGCATCTTGTGTGGTGTAATGTCAATGTCAATATGAGTCAAAAAGTACGAAAATCGCAGAAATTCATCCACACAGTCAGGCTCCAGATTAGTTGGATATTTTTTGATCAGTTTGTCAACATCACTCTTCAGTTTATCAGTGACCTTTGTGGCCAACGATGACAGAAAAGCAAAGTCGTTTGAAATCTGGTGATATGCAGTCCTGCGTTGATGCAGAGATGTAATCATTTGATCAATGATCACAAGAAAGTGTGAACTCAAAATTTTTCAAAGGGCTCAGATTAGGATGAGTAGTATGATGGTATTTGGGTAGAGGAATTTGGGGTGGGGTGCTTTGAAACTTGTCCCTGGAGGGACCCCCTGAAGGCCTTCGCCTCCGTTATGGGGGGCCCCCCTTCCGTAAGTTCCTCACCGCATTTATGGGGTCTCACCGTCCTTAATGAAGGGCATTTGCCCCTTGCGGGCCCCCTCCTCCTTCTTGGGAAATAAATAAATAAATAAATAAAAATAAAATAAAATTTAAAAAAGGATTCATCTTCACCTTCCTTCCAAAAAAAAAATTCCCCCTTCATGGTCTTTCATGAGACAAAAACAAACAAACAAACATCCGAGTATTTTTTGTTCCTGTGCGTTCCGTCGTGGGGCCCCGCTAGTTTAAACTGCAGGGGGAGCAACATTCTCATACATCAGGCTGATATTCTGTGTATATATAGACACACACACACACACACACACACACACACGTGTGTATATATATACACAGTATATTATATATATATATATATATATATATATATATATATATATATAGTTAATATCCCTACCATCAATTTTAAATACGGTATCGATTTCCGCAACGGCTTATTTACATATTTACTGAGGCGTCCTACGATCGTGTTTTATCCACGACAAAATATGTAGATCGTGTATCACAGAGAAATACGCAATAAAGGGGGAAGAACGATGAACGACAACACGCTTAAAAGATTAGTTTAGTTGCCCTGACCGAAGCACCGCTTAAGCTAATCTAGGACGTCATCTTCACTAGGTTTTCACATCATCAATAGTTCATGTTTTAAAAAACTGTTTACATCATTAATTCACCTATGATCCATTTAATGTTTTCAAAGTTAGTGTGTGTGTGTGTGTATATATATATATATATATACTGTATATATATATATATATATATAATATATATATATAATATATATATATATATATATTAGGGTGATGCAAAATAACTTATCATTTCAAAAACTTGAAGACACCCTCTAATTTTATTTAATTTAGTGTAAAAACTGAACATGCAAAATTTCAGCACAATTGAAGACACTTAGAGGTTGCTACCATCCATTGAACATTTTGTATATTGTTATTTTTCAGTTTGTATTTATTGTACATTTATTTATTTACCAGATTTCATCAAAAATGATAGTCAGCAACATATAGCAGTCATAACAGACTCTGAACCTCTTTCCGTAAACCTTCTCATCCCTTTCATTGCTATAGACGCCGTGGCCGAACATTCTAGAATCATTTCTTTGCTGTGACGTCACTGTGGCGGCCGCGTCAGTGTAAGTGCGGCGTCACTGACTCAGTATCTTTGCTGCCTTCGCTGAGAGTGGTTGTATAGCAGTTGCTGAGTTGCACTCATGGAGCGGCATACGCGTCACAAAACAGTTGTTTGGCTCATAGGACATCCTATAGAGTCCTTCAAAGAAACCCAGCTTCCATCTAAAAGGGAAACATTAGCATTGTTTATGAACTACAAGATCAATAAAAGCAACAGGTGAAAACAGCGGCTTTGTTGACTGCTAGAGATGTTATGGATGTGTGGGAAAAGGCACGCATCCCAACAGTGTTGAAATGTCATGTCGTGGAGAGAGTAAAGAAACTTTTCAACGAGTGGGAGAAACTAAAGAAGAACAGAAATAATAAGAAGAAGCAATCACCTGCACTACTTCAAAAACAAGAGAGCTGGCAAAATGACTTGCAAGATCTGTTTGACATTGCACATGCAAGTGCTCTTGACATGATAAAGATAGATGAAGATCGTGAGTTTTTGATGCTGCAACGACAAAAAGGAAGAAAAGGCAAAATGTCTGGAGTGGATAAAGTTTTTTCACAAATGGAAGAGATTGCTAGAGAAAAGGAAACATTGCTTGAAAGAAAAGAAAGAGGGAAACAGCCGTTTTCGAAGCAGCAGTGCTCTCAAGTTCAAGTCCTTCAAGTTTGAATGAAGATAGTTCAAATCAGAAGAAGAATTTGTTGCTGACCCTCAGCAGCCATCAACTTCGAGACAAAGTAGATCAAAGTCTAAGAGTGCAAAGCTTATGGATTCTTCAATGCTTGTATCTCTTGATGCTGCAAAAGTAAGTGATAGAGCTGCTTCGGAAATCTTGATCCCAACAATCAATGCTCTTGGCAAAACCCTGAAGAATACAGTGTTAGCTATTCATCGATACGGAGAGCAAGACAAAGGAACCGCAAGACAATGGCAGAAAATTTGAAGCAGGATTTCGAAACAAATTGCCCTCTCCAAATACATTGGGACGGCAAACTACTGGAAGATATTACTGGTCATGAAAATGTTGATCGACTGCCAGTTCTAATTTCCGGCCAAGGAGTTGATCAGCTTCTTGGTATTCCCAACTTGCCAGAGGAACTGGTCAAAACATTGCAGATGCTGTCCATCAGTTAGTATTGGAGTGGAATATATCTGACCAAGTGAAGGGCATGTGTTTTGACACCACTGCCTCCAACACAGGTTCTAAGAGTGGTGCTTGTATGTTACTAGAGCAAAGATTGGATAAAGATATGCTGTGGCTGGCTTGCCGACATCATATTTTCGAAATAGTGTTAGAAGCTGCAGTTTCTGTCTCCTTGCCATCTTCTAGTGGCCCTGACATACAACTGTTTAAGAGATTCAAAGCAAAGTGGGTGGAAATTGACAAGAACAATTACCAAACAGCAACAGATGACCCTAACATTGCAGAGAAAATCTCAGATGCTGAAGAACTCATTCAATTTGCTCAAGCTCAGCTTGATGAACAGCAGCCTCGTGATGACTACAAGGAATTGCTCGAGCTAACGCTCATTTTCATCGGTAGTGCCCCCAAGTCAGGAATCAGCTTTAAAGCACCCGGAGCTTATCACAGAGCACGATGGATGGGCAAGCTAATTTACTGCATTAAAATTTGGATGTTTAAATCTCAGTTTAAACTAACTGAGAGAGAGGAAAAAGGACTGAGAGATGTTTGCTGCTTTTCAGCTGCGATATACATCAGATCGTGGTACCTGGCACCCATACCCTCATGCGCCCCCCGTTCAGATTTGCATTTTGTGCAAAGTCTGCAGCTCTACAAGCAAAAGGATGACAAAATTGCAAGTGCTGCACTCAATAAGTTTTTGAGACATTTGTGGTACCTCTCTGAGGAGCTTGTGGCGCTTGCATTTTTTGATTCAGCTGTTTCGCATGAGACAAAAAACAAAATGAAGCATGCTCTGCAGAAACCAGTTGACTCAAAACCGAGCAAACGAGCATCAATAAATCCTGAATCAGCTGGGCAGAAACAACTGCAGGATTTCGTTACTGCGAACACAAAAAGATTCTTTGAAATCCTAGAGGTGCCTTGCACTTTTCTTGAAAAAGATGCTGAAGAATGGAATGATGATGAAAGTTATGCGAATGCAAGAGATATCGCATATGGACTCAAAGTGGTAAACGACATTGCGGAAAGAGGTGTACGACTGATGGAGGAATACAACAACTGATAACCAATGATGAAGAGCAGAAACAATACCTTCTTCAAATTGTTAAAAGTTACAGGTCGTCACTCTCAAACAAAAACAAGAAAACATTACTCTTGCTTCACAAAAAACGAAAATAAACATACATAAGTGGTTATGATATGCCTACTGGGGAAACTTCCACATAAAAAAAAGTTAACGCGCTATACGCTGTACCTCAGAGGGTGGTGCGGAAATCAGCGTGCCTATTATTTACTATTTTATGAGCTCACTACGTACTATAGTCTAGAATGTCATCGTTTTTTTTCAAACTAGGTTAACTAGGTACATATCAAACCGGCTCCGGCGAAAATATCAACAAAACAATATTTTTGAGCACAAACTGATATACATTTATTTTTAAAGCTTGGTAGCAACCTCTAATTTTCCCTTTTTCAACCCCAAATTTCGCATACAATGCTTTCTTAGGAATATGAATAAAATAGGAGGTGTCTCCCTGAAAATTGAAAAAAAAAAATTTGACCCCTTTTTTGCATCACCCTAATATATATATATATATATATATATATATCGTAAAGAACGACGCTTGTATAGGAGATATTCCGCGCAAGACGAGAAAGAGAAAACAACAAATGAAAAAATGAAGTACCACCTGGGAATCGAACCCGGGATCTTCCGATTGCCGGTCAGACGCGATAACCACTACACCATGGACTTCACTCTTCCAAATGCCGTAATTCCTCTACATACTCGCAGAAACCAATGCCCCAAGGGGGCACCTCCCGCTTGCCGTAACATTATATACATTCAACTGCAAAGAACACGCAGTATAAATAACGTAAAGAACGACGCTTGTATAGGAGATATCGCGTCTGACCGGCAATCGGAAGATCCCGGGTTCGATTCCCAGGTGGTACTTCATTTTTTCATTTGTGTTTTCTCTTTCTCGTCTTGCGCGGAATATCTCCTATACAAGCGTCGTTCTTTACGTTATTTATACTGCGTGTTCTTTGCAGTTGAATGTATATAATGTTACGGCAAGCGGGAGGTGCCCCCTTGGGGCATTGGTTTCTGCGAGTATGTAGAGGAATTACGGCATTTGGAAGAGTGAAGTCCATGGTGTAGTGGTTATCGCGTCTGACCGGCAATCGGAAGATCCCGGGTTCGATTCCCAGGTGGTACTTCATTTTTTCATTTGTTGTTTTCTCTTTCTCGTCTTGCGCGGAATATCTCCTATACAAGCGTCGTTCTTTACGTTATTTATACTGCGTGTTCTTTGCAGTTGAATGTATATAATGTTACGGCAAGCGGGAGGTGCCCCCTTGGGGCATTGGTTTCTGCGAGTATGTAGAGGAATTACGGCATTTGGAAGAGTGAAGTCCATGGTGTAGTGGTTATCGCGTCTGACCGGCAATCGGAAGATCCCGGGTTCGATTCCCAGGTGGTACTTCATTTTTTCATTTGTTGTTTTCTCTTTCTCGTCTTGCGCGGAATATCTCCTATACAAGCGTCGTTCTTTACGTTATTTATACTGCGTGTTCTTTGCAGTTGAATGTATATAATGTTACGGCAAGCGGGAGGTGCCCCCTTGGGGCATTGGTTCTGCGAGTATGTAGAGGAATTACGGCATTTGGAAGAGTGAAGTCCATGGTGTAGTGGTTATCGCGTCTGACCGGCAATCGGAAGATCCCGGGTTCGATTCCCAGGTGGTACTTCATTTTTTCATTTGTTGTTTTCTCTTTCTCGTCTTGCGCGGAATATCTCCTATACAAGCGTCGTTCTTTACGTTATTTATACTGCGTGTTCTTTGCAGTTGAATGTATATATATATATATATATATATACACACTATATATAAGTTATATATATATATATATATACTGTATATATACACACTATATATAAGTTATATATATATATATATATATAAAACGAATAAAGATTTTGATAATCTTGATGCCTAAAAACATTTTGCTTGCAGAAATGTAGGGGCACTCAGAATATTGCTCTCAAATTAGCGAGTAAGCACTTTAATTCTGATGAAACTAAACGTTTGTCATTCAGGCGTATAGTTAATTTGTGGGGTGGAATGTCACTAACGTATTTCAAAAGTAATTCAATCGGATCCTTTTAAAGAGGCCAGCTGCTTACTTTGTCTTAAATCCCCGTTAGAAACATTTTTCTCGCATAAGAGTATTGTCGAATTTCACTCGGAACCAGATCTCTGTACTCAAACTTTCGCTTTATCTTTAATGTTCTCTATTCCCTTCCAAGGTCTCTCCTATGCTATGCTTTAAAACTTTCATTTACCTTCTTAATTTTCTTACATCTTTTATCAGAGCTTCCTAAACAAATATTCACGTAAGAGTCATCCTGATTGCTGTTGTTTGTAGCCTTTTGTATCCATTGTTATATTACATATTCTTATCATTTGTTTTCGTTTGTGCAATAACGTCAGTAAAATAACGACACTGAAATGAGCTAGAAGACTTCAACACGCGACAAATTGGTACATGTATAGGATTCAATTGAAATTTGACTATGAGAAGATAAGTAGCCATCTTATTCATGTAGACATATTTTAACTTCTCTGCTCTGTAGGTACTTATTTGATTGACATGTATTGCACAGAGCTATGATGGTGTCTGCAATGTTAACCCTTTCTGCCCCAAATTATTGTTTTGAGGTAAAAAATATTTTAACAATTAAAAATGTTAAAAATAGGTATGTACGCGAAACTTTGTTTTAGAAATAATTAATTACACTAGAAGTTATATGGCCTCATTGATGCTATCATGTAATAAGAGACTAACATAACTTTGGTACTTTGAATAGAACAAACAATAACAACATTTGGCCTTTGCTAAACACAAGGGTTGACCATACTGCTTCGAACCATTAAAGCAGTTAAACGTAATAGGACATCACACTTTCTGCATTATAGACGAGAGTAGCGCTTCATATAGTTTATGCATCTCTTTTTGGGTTCTAAATGCTCAGGCCAATGTCCAAAAACTACCAGATGTTGCTATACAATTAATTGTTATATTCAATAGCCATAAGCCACCATTGAATCTAATCCGAGGAAAATACACATACTTTTTGTTGATGATGCTATATGGAATCGCTGGCACAGAAAGGGTTAATACTGAGACTAAGTTTACGTCATTAATAAGCTGTGGAAAAACCGTGCATTATTAATGACTGGTGTGTACATATACAGCTTTTATTTCCCTATAACTAATATAATGAGGGTTGTTAGAATGAAAAGCAATCTAATACAAAACAAGAAATTTATTATCAGTACAAATACTATACACAGAAAATGGTTAAAAGTGCATGGTAAACAGTGGTACAAAGAACATATAATAAAAAAGGTGTAACAGATACATACATAGTAGGGTGGTCCAAAAAAACCAAGTTTTTAAATTATTTTCTCCCACCCTCGTATATTGTTCCTGTGTAGAAAATATTACGATGTGCAAAATTATAACTCAATTGAGATACGATAAGGGGTTGCGAAATAATTTCTAAAAATAGCACTTTCAGTATTTGCCCAGCTATCATCGTGGTGGTACGTGTCCCATCTTCTCTCTTAGTGTAGTGTATTAATTTCTTAAATTAATTGTATATACAATGTGTGTATTGTATGTATGTGTGTGTGTGTGTGTACATATGTGTACTGTGTAGTGTAAACCCATAAAGCCATCATTTTTTTTTATTATATTGGTTACGACAAACTTTATCTTTAACTCTCTCTTTAATTAATTCCCTACATGCAAAAAGTCCAACATTTAAAGTGTTTTGAATTTTTCTTTATATGGTTGCAGTTTTGTTTCATTTGTTTTTTGGCATAAATATAATGCCTATTCTTCAAAAATTGAGTTTAGTTCGCAACCTCTAAATATCGTAAAATTCCGTGTATAAGTCGATGTTTAAAGCTTTAAAAATATCTTTAAATTTTAGGGTCGACTTATACAACAAATATGAAATCAGAACCTTAATCCAAGAGAGGTAAACTGGTGCACATGATCAAGGATGAGCTCAAATACAGATATTGAATTACACTTTTATTTATTAAAAACACAGTTAAAAGGTTAAAAGACAATAAAAACTTTAAAAATTTAGTTAGGATTAGGATCAAGGTCGCCATATGTATCTGAATTGGAATCGCTTAAATTGTTTACTGCATCTTCTTCTTCGTTATCACTATCTCTCCACAACAAATCATCTTCCATCCCATCCATTTGATTACTAATCCCACATTTTTGAATGATTTTTGAACAATTTCAATTCCAATGCTTCCCAAGAATTTATCACAAATCTGCATAAAGCATCTAGCGATGGGGCACGCATATTACCACCTTTTGTGAAAGACTTTTCGCCCTCAGCCATCCAGTTATTCCATTGCATACGCATTTTGTCCTTAAATGGCTTATTGATGCATACATCAAGAGGTTGAAGCACAGACGTTAGACCTCCAGGAAAAACAACAGATTCAGTTTTATTGCTCTGTAAATGTTTTTTTAACACTATCTGTTAAATGGCTTCGAAATGCATCCCATACTAACATTGATTTTTCATGCAATCTGCCTGGGCGCCGATTCCATACATTTTCAATCCATAAATGAATTCCATTTTCATCCATCCATCCTTTTTCATGAACGTGAACAAACACGCCTGCTGGAAACTTCATGGTGCATTGTCTTTCTTTTAAAATCACCATTGGTTTCAACTTTGTGCCATCAGCAAGGTACTTAATACCACAGTAAATTTTGTTTTCTCATGTTCCTGTACTTTTATTAAAACTGTCTTGGAACCTTTAGAGTGTACTGTTCCATTTGATAGCATATCAAAAAGCATGGAGTCTCATCCATGTTACCAATCTGACTTAGCTGGAAATTTTGCTGTTTTCTCAATCCAATAATAACCTGTGGAAATTTACATTTTATTCTCTAGGTCACTAAATAATTTTTGTGCAATCTTAGTTTTCTGCCGTAATACTAAATTCTTCCTATTCATAAACTATCACACCAACTCACTGTTTGCCCTAAAGTCTTCACTTTCATCTGGGTGTGATCGGGCCCACTTAAGTGCCTGCATACGTATGCTAGGTCGCGTTACAGCTAACCCAATTTCACGATTTTCATTTATCCAATCTGCTAAGTAATCCTCTAATGCAGGCCATTGACAAGCTTTGCCTCGTAACGCACATTTAGACTTTGGCATTTCACTTAAAACACATTGATTCTTTTTCCAGTCTCGCACTAACTTTTCATTAATTCCAAATTTCTTGCTGCAGCACTGTTATTTGTCTCACATGCATAAGCAATTACTTTCAGTTTAAAGCCAGCATCATACTTCATTCGCTTTGACGGAGGCTCCATAGCGGTAAAATTATGGGTAAACTAATGCGGTAAGGCGGTGGCGGTAAACTGATGCAGCAGCAGCGGTAAACTAAACTTGTAAACTTGGTTGGTTAGTTGGTTAGTGGAGTAGGGCGGGTTGTACTCAGGTGACAACATGAATCTGAAGGAAATCCTACCATCAGGGGTGTCTAAATTATATGTTTTTACATGGGGAATTCAAATACGAGCTTCTTTTTTGGATAGGATAACTCTAACCTACATCATTTTGTATTTCTAAATTGCCAATTTTACCCTTTTGAACCCCTTTATAATATATTAAAAGATATAAGGTAAATCATTTATATTGACAAGGCCAAATCAACTTTACATATATTTATTAATAGGTGAACTGCATGTATATCACTGGATATAATTACAAAGATCATTCTCCTGACATCTTGAACTTTGCCAGGTTGCACAAATCCTGCTTTGACTCAGACTTGGACATCAGCTTCCTGCTGGTCTCCTGAGCCCTGATCCCTCCATCCCTCTTTTCCTGTGAGAAGTACTTAGCAGAAGCCTCAGTCACCATTTTAACAATCCTCTCAATGCTTTGTGTGTGGCAAGGCCAGTTGCGCACCTCCATAGGGGTGTTGATGAAGTTTTTCACCTCTGAGGTGCTTAGAGAGCAGGTGAGAGGTGGCTCTGACACACCTTCTGACCAGCTGATCAAGTCACCGATGCTGGAAGCATCACAATTGATGTCAGGTGTCCTTCTGCTCCTAACAGAGGAGTCCCCAGCTGAGTGTCCGGGTCCCCCTCTCCCTGATGGCCAGGATTCTCTCCACCCCTTCAATCCTCTCCTTCTGATCCTCAGAGCAGAGTAGTGTTTGGAGGATGACTTCACTGTGGGCATACCAAGCAGATCTTCTCACAGTTGGCATCACAATATCCAGCACCTCCTTTCTCTGGGACTTGAGGCAGTCCAGCTGAAGAGGATGTGCCTAGGCCCTTCGATCCAGGAGTGCTTGACCTTCACGTTGAACCAACATGGGTAATACACTCCAATGATGAATTCCACAATGAATTGCAGAATCTTCAGGTTCTTTCCTTTAAGTCCGTGCTTTGACACCCAGAGCCTGAGAAGTCTGTTCGCTGTGGTGAGCCAGCGGCTGTGGTTTACTGGTCCTATCTCTAACAGAGCCAGCCCTGCAGGAAGTACTCCATCCCTGACTGCACAGACAATTTTATAGCCATAGTATTGATCAGTTGAGAGATCTTGAATGACCTTGTCAGGAAGCTTGATCAGTGGAGGGCCAACAGAGATTCGGGTGAAGTTTGGATTGATATCAAAGTCTGTAGCAGAATCAAGGAGCTTTCCTATTGGCCCGGATAATTTTTGTCTGACAGAGTAGGGCCATCAAGGTCAACAATGAGATGGCGCAGGGGAAGTTCAACAGTGTGCAGGTTGCACACCAACCAGACCAGCTTTCTCCCCAGGTGCAGCTCCAGCTTCCGCATTACTCCAGCTTCCACACCAGTGTTGACATTTGTTGAGTCTCCTCCAATGGCCAACAAGGTCTTATCATAACCCCTCTCTTTCAGCCAGGTAAACAGGACCTTAGCAATCTTCTCCGCATGTGACTCCTCTTTAGTTGCTTTCTCTGGGGTAAAGTGGAACAGATAGTAGCTGCCAGGCTCACTAACAACACTATATTGTTCTTCCTTGATCTTTGCGGGAAAAGATTGGTCACTGCCCTCAGCTTCCATCACATTGGTCAGGTCAATCCGCCCATCAAAGAGGATGCAAGAGATCCCCCCCTCCTCCCGTCAAAATATTTCATATACCAAACTGTATGATAATTACAATTAAGTGGAATGGCACACCTTTTTATTTGAGTATTTAAATATTATTATTATTATATGAATTACATTATATGTGTTTATATGAATTAGTTAGAACAATGCTCTATGAGAGATAACGTGAGCAGCCATGATAGAAAACGTGAGAAGACATATTCTAGGGTAACTACAATAGTAAAATAATCAACAATTTAATAATAATCAACTGCAAAATGATGTAGGTTAGGGTTATCAGAATTAAATATTTTCTTCAGAATTGTGTTCTATGAACCAAAATATGTCATTTGAACACCCCTCTCCATTGATTTAAAAAAATGCATAGTATGACCCGCCCTATTAGTGGAGGAGTGGGGGATCGACTTATACAAAGGATATATCTTGAAACACGAATTTCTTAACCAAAATCTTGGGTCGACTTATACACCACATCGACTTGTACACCGAATTTTACGGTATGTTTATATTCTCGTCTTTTTTTGTGTAAATGATTTTTCTAGTAGTGAAATAAAACGAATGAGTGGGAATAGAAAAATTCGAAAGAAAAATTTTTCATCTATTTTTTGGACCACCTTAGTACATAGTTTAAATACGGCTAAGCATTACAAGGGATGCATCTAGCTGATACAGTATCCAAAGGGTGCGGTGTCGTAGCTGCCAGTGATCTGGTACCGTTTCCTGTAGGTGTTACGACAAACCTTCGTCCCCCTAAGTTCCTTCACACCCCCTAATTTCTGTGCTCTAAAGTTATGAGTACCCACAACCAGGTGCGGTGGTTGGTCAATACCATCTAAGCTCACAAGATCTTTGAGCGATTCAAAGTTAACGATCTGGTGGTTGGTATGATTAAGCCTGATGCCTTTAGCCTTCACGATGTACTTGTACTCATCCCCAACCCTCACGCGTGCGCTGTAAGTTTTTGGGCCTGTTGAGGCAAAAGCATCACCGTATGCGATGTCTCCATACTCATCCTTAATCTCATCAGTCAACTCTCCAAGGAATTCCCCAATAGGAGGCATATATTCACCTGACCTCTCCGTGAATATCACACTATTTGTATCAGCGTACAGAACCCGTTGCCCGAGAGAATGCAGCAAATGCCACAGCTTGATACGTGTGCAGGCTGTTATGAAACTGGCTACAGGTATGTTTGTGACACGTGATGTATCTGTAGCCAATTCGGTTCGGTTGTACTTTATTACGTACGTATTACCTACATTCACGATTTCCATGACTTCTTTATCGTTAGCGTTTGCATAATCCCAGACTTCGCTATAACTTTGAGCTAAATGTACATTCCCCTTGTCTGTATTCTGGGCATACTTGCCTCAAAGACTATTTAGGCACAACTTTGCGCTAAAGCGCTTGCCAGGGTTCCTCACAATTTGGGTGCGGTCAAGCTGCATCCCTTCACGATCATGGTAACGCTGAATATACGCCGTTTTCTCATTTTCGGTCTCAACTCCTCGTGGGTATCCTGATGCTTCTACTTTATCCTTCAGAAAAGTATTTATGTATGGTGTGAAAAGGTTGGGAAGCTTCTGAAACCTCCACACCTCGTATATCTTCAGTATTCTGTACCCGTGACGGAGGGCTAGGGACAGTTCAAGACTTGGATATACGCCTCTGATCTTACTCTCGTTGATCGTGCGATTACAGTACCCATTATTTTCCTCTGCGCACTTCACACACAGAGGGAACATAAATTCGTGGTCTATAACAACAGGCAAGATCGGCATCCATAAATCGCGAGGTGGGAGGACATCTACGAAAGAGAGGCCAAAGTAGCGCTCACTCAAGTTAGCTGAGAACTCCTCGATGGTAGGCATGGCGGGGCCCACTAGTTTTTCAGGTGCACCTACGGGGGTACGGATTGTTCTTCATCACGTAGGGGTATAAAGAACAGAAATCGTAGTAGTGAAGCTTCACCCCATCCGTAGGCGGAAAGTAAAGTTTGAAGGGGTTTGTACGTTCTCCAAACAAGCTGTCACTGCATTTGAGGGGGTCCACCACCATTGTATGTTTGATGGCCCTTATTTCTTCGCGATACCGTCCACCTGTTTCCAACCGTGCATCATACTCATGCTCCCACAAAACCTCGTGAGTGAACTGTGAACTGAGAAGTTGGTCGCGGTTACGGGTCCATGCGAGGCTGTCGGCGGGGGATCTTCCATGGAGATCCCCTGTGACGGCACACTCAGGGTGTGGACATCCATGCCAGCAGCAACCGTTAAAGGAGAACACCGTCTTCTCACCAGTGATTGGATCCTCACTTAAGCCATCTACCCAAAAACACGACCATTGATCTTAATGGCAACTTCCCCTGTGTTGCGGACGTGTTTTATATATACTCCAGTCTGCAATTGTATGTGTATGAGCCAGTAAATAGCCTTATATCCATAACTGCGCGGGGCGTTTCGAAGAATGATGGCTAAGGTGTCTTTAGGCATGAAGTTGTTCTTGAACACAGTAAAGCACAATGAGGCGATCGTGGTTGTGGCTTGTAGTGGATCACAGTTGAATCGGTCTATGTACATCCTTCTAAAGGCTTGAAAGCATACTGTAAGTACACGTACGTCATTCACACAATAACGCTCACATTCATCAGCTATATTGTAAGGATTAACTTCATTAAAACTGTTGTAGTAGCGGTCAAAATCTTCACGCCCACTACCACCCATGTTGGTGTAGTTAAAGTATTGTTTCGGGGGTGGTAGTCCTACGTAATTTAAAGTTTCGCTAGTGAGGAATGTGTAAGGGAAATATCCTTTTGAAACTTTCGGCGGCTACACCCATGACCTTAGGTAGTTTGGCTAATTTACAAGGTGTGAAGAGCAGGGTGTCTTTAAACTGTACATTACCTCTTATTTGCATCTGTATAAGTTTGTTTCCTCTTTTCAAGGGATCACCTGTAAATATCTCAGATGACTCGTGCTCAAGCAGCTCCTTATAAAGGAATTGTGTGTCAAATTTTGCACCGTTATGGGCAAGAATATACACAGTCATTTTTTTAACTTATCCTCTAACTTGACAATATAGGACACAAAGAGTTTCACGGGACTGTCGTTTTCAATCGTTTTAAAAACGTTTGTTCGTTTACCACATTTGTGACACGCATGATACTCGACTTCCATGCACTCATCGCAGATAGTCTGGCTTACAAGTAGATGTGGAGAACCTCTTTGGTTTCAGGGTTTGTGTAAGTTTCTATATCGTAGTACACGGTTATGCAGGGTTTATTTTTAGGCTTAGCATCTTTCATATAACATACAGGCTTTATTCCATCCGCCTTATATTTCTCATGGCATGTAGAGCAGTGAATTTCGTCAAAACTATGCCCAAACTCGCCGCTACCATTCAATGTGTGAACATACCACACTCACAAATCCTCATTTTCCTGCACGTGCCATTCGATTTATGGTGATCAAAACAGATGTTATTGAAAAACATGCGCTTACATACATTACAATCGCGCTTCTCAGCTTCAACTACCGACTTTCGCACATGGGTCTCTTACACTGCTCACATACCATGTGGAAATCCTTACAATGTTTCAACAGATCATTCGTAAACTCGAGACAACCCTTACACAACTCGTGATGTCTCCCATATTTTCGACTTTTATCATAGTTTACATGAAGATCTCTGATGCGTCTAATAGGAAGGTAAGTGGCTCCAACCAGCCCTAAAACAAGTAGAGGTTTTGTACGATCTCGCACACTGCTTTTAAATACATACGTTGTTCTACCATCTTGATCCAGACCAAACACGGCAATCCCAACTTTCAGCTGTTCTTCTACCTTCGTCAACTCTTCACTATATTACAGTCAAACTCAAGTTTCCAGTCTACAGCCAGTTTACGAGCACGCTTCACTACCGTAGGAAACCAAATATTTTGGGCCCGTGTATTTAGCACAGTGAACATATGAGCCAGGATTACGGCTATAAATCCACAGCCACGCTTGGAGTTTATATGCTTTCGGTAAATAACCGGAGAATTGAAGTTGAGTGTATAAGGCGCGGCTGTATGTCCCTCAACGCGGAATACATGGTCAATTTCAACCGTGAAATTCTCCAGGCTAAACTTTAAACCACTTTGAGAAGCTTGTGCAAAATGTGAAAGGATGTAGTCAACATCTTCTGCCACCAGGTGTCTGTAAGGTGTTACTATCTAGAACTGATCGCTATCTTCGCTATTTGGATCAAGCCCAAACGCCAGCCTTACTCGGGTCTCCCTATCATTATTGTCCTGAAGAGCATATACGATGACACATCGAACTACGTTGGGGAGTCCTTGTTCGAAACCCTTCGAATATGCGACTCGGGGATCAATCCTGACTTTGTAGCGACTTCTAGAAAGTGTATGGTTATTACTCACATTTTGCATTAAGGAATGAGATACACCGTTGGATAAATGATAGCTCATTCTCTCTGTATAGATAGCGGTAGCCCTTGAAAGGGCTTGGAATGTTGCAGATGACGTGTAAGGTTGGAGGTTTTCAGGACATTGTTTATCTGGTTCTCCCAACAATGAGTTTGTCGGCGATGAATCTTGGTCCTCATAGCTGAACGAGCCGCTGAACCTTGTTCGTTTAGCTTCCATACCGCACGTGACCGGAGATTGATCTTCAACAGGCCTAGCTCTTTTAACGCCTGCGTAGGTGTACAGGTCTTGGCTGGTTGCTTGAGAGGTTACCTCAAGAGTAGAGTCAAAGGGTCCCTGGTTATTCTTTTGACCCCGCATACCGCCACTTCGGCATGTTGGTGGTAATGCATTTCGAGATCTTTTAAAGCAGTGGTTCTTAACCAGGGGGGCGCGCCCCCCTAGAAACAGGAATTTCTCTAATTGTATTTGTTATTCTCTTAACGAGAGCATGGGCTAATATTGAGAAGTTATTGAGAATGTTATTTTGATTGAAGGGGGGCGTGGAGGGAAGGACCAATTCCTAGAGGGGGCATGGTAGTAAAAAGGTTAAGAACCACTGTTTTAAAGGGTTCGTTATACGATGCCCTGGAAAAGAAGAGAAAACTGATGAATACTAGATTCTTAAAAACAGGCCATACATTAGTTAGATTCTCTAGAAAAATCAAGTTCACAAAACTATCAGCATGTATTACACTGGTATGCATATGAAATTCTTTTGTCTGCTGTGAGAGTTTTTTCAACTCATATTATATAATTCGACCATGCTGAATTCGAAAATGACATTGGTTTTCCTCAATCAGGTCAGGTTTTTTCTCTATTGGCCATTTATTATAAGTCCAATTTTATCCCCAAATTTATTGATTTTTTAGCTTAAACACTGTAGATACGAGTAATATTATAAGAATACTCGTGAAAAATGAAAATATTGTGTGAATAAATACTTTTATTCATACAATGAATATGGAAAAAAGTTTATTGAGGAAGGAATGAAGTTTTTTGGCTTTCCGTCTGTGTTTTCTTCGGGCACGTTCTCGCTTCAAACACCAGCAATAGTCCGCCAGCATATTGATATCCCAGTTTCCCTGGTACCTCTCTTCCATTATTTTGATATCTTGGTGAAATCGTTCACCCTGTTCCTCACTATAATCCCCGCAATTTTCAGGAAAATAGTCCAAGTGGGACCACAAAAAGTGCATTTTTATGGACATGCGCGACCCATGAGCTTTGAAAGCTTCCATCAAGTTTTCGACAACGGACTCGTATTCTGGACTTCTACGCTTGCCAAGAAAATCAGTGACAACTGATTTGAATGCCTGCCAGGCATTCTTCTCAGTTGGAGTCATTCCGTTTTCGAACTGAGTATCCTTGATCAAAGTTCGAATTTGAGGACCATCAAAAACCCCAGCATTTAGTTTAGCATCAGATATATGAGGAAATTTACTCTCGAGATATCGGAACGCTGAACCATCCTTATTCATTGATTTGATGAAATTTTTCATCAAGCCCAGCTTAATATGAAGTGGTGGGAGCAAAATTTTTGTTGGTGGTACAAGGGGCACTGAAACGACATTATGCGACCCAGGTTCAAAATTCTCTCTGGATGCCCATTCACGCTTTGCATAGTGCTTCTCATCCGCTCGGCTATCCCATTTGCAGAGGAAACATGGGTATTTCGTGTATCCCCTTTGCATTCCCAATACAAATGCACCAATCTGAAAAAAAATGAAAATATTTAAAGAATTTAGAGAATTTGTTCTATCAGATAAAAAAACCTATGCATTGGACTGTATCACTTCTGTGGGGAAGTTAAGTGTTCTTATACGCTCTCAAATAACCTTTGTTTGAAAAACAACATAGTCAATAGCAATAGTTTACTTATGATATTAGTATTACCTTCAAATCTCCACAGATCCTCCAGTTATGTTGGTCGTATACGAGAGCATCCAGTAAAATTTTCATGTTATCGTAGCTCTCAGTAAGTTGTACAGAATGTGCTACAGGGACTGATGCAACCCTATTCCCAATGTTGAGAAGTACTGCTTTCAAACTTCGTTTAGACGAGTCTATAAATAGCCTCCATTCTGATGCGTTATATGGCAGGCCCAAGGATTCGATTAGCCCCTCAACATTGCAGCAGTACACTAAGGAAGAGGTATTTTCGTGCACTGCAAAAAACTTGCGGAATTCTTCCTCTCGTTTCCTATATCAGGAGAATGTTGTTCCCGGAGCCAGCAAGTTGTCCTCTCGAAGTCGTGAGCCCAAGATCTCGGCAGCTAATTTCGAAAGTCCTAAATCCCTGGTAAGATCATTAAGTTTGGCCTGGTTGAGAGGCCTCGGCTCATTTGAAGCGGTATTTTGAGGTATATACGACTGGGACTGGTCATTGGCATTGGTCATTGATTCATCATCAGAATCATCGAAGTCCAGGGTTTGAGGTAGGTCGGGTATTGGAATTCCAGGACCATGGGGTACAGGTCTCATAGCAGAAGGAATGTCAGGGTATACAACAATGTGTTTATTCTTCTTGTTAACTCCTGAAAATAGAAACACAGAAACATGGATATAAAACTTGCATATGAAATAGAAGAAGCATTCAGACAGTGGCGGCTCGTGAGGGAAGGCTGCGGTCTGTAAGATATGAAATAGTTCGATGGAGTCTGTATCTTTTCTTTCTTTTTCATTCATATTGTCCCTTCGGGGACAATATGAATGAAAAAGAAAAAAAATATACAATCATTGTATATGTAAATGTAACTTGTATAACAATATGTACAGTATGTGTAAATGTATTTTCTATAACAATATGTATATGTAAATGTATGATTACCATTATGGTGAATATTATGCTATATATGGTGAATATTACATTATTACATTATGTCAAGTTTCATACGAGGATTTCAAAATATTTAAGAAAAATAAATTTATAAGCCCACCTTGGAGGTTTGTCATGCAGAAATAGCAATCTGTCACGTGATCCTTTCCTTCTCTCCAATTCATGGGAATTCTAAAAGGCAAAGATTTCGCTCTGCCTTTGCTCCATCTTCTCAAATTTTCAATGCACGTCTTGCAGCACATATGAGGGGCGAAATTTTTGTCCTGGTCCCCTAGCTTAATTCCAAAGTATGCTCTATACATTGTCTTCACAAATTTAGTGATTTGGGACTGGTTATTTGGCATGGTAACCGTCCCACATATGTAGCAGAATCTATTGGGATCATTTTTACACGCTCTATTCATTATGAAATATTTTATCTACTGTATATGCCTGAAAAGTAAAAAAAGATATTATACAAGTGAAACAAGTGATGATAGATGTTACTGTTCCAATTCCGCTTTGACAAAATCACGAAAAATTCTATTTTACTTATGAGGCCATAGCCGGATAACCTGAGCTGATTGAGAAAAACGGATTGCAGATTCGAAATCAGCAGGAAGAACTCTATAAGAATCACTTACAAAACCCTTGACAGCAAAATTGATGCATACCAGTGTTATAAGTAGCTCAACAACGTTTATCAAATCTATATTTATGCTTAGTAGAGTTATTAGTAGTAGTATAGCCGCAAAAGGGTAGAGTGCAGGAATGTTGCAAGGATCACATGTTGCAAAGGGGGGTGGGGTGCTGCAAAGGGGATGGGGCGTTGCAAAGGGGAGTAGGGTGCAAAGGGGGTGGGGGTATGCAACAACTCAATGTTGCAAAGGAGGATAGGGGGGATGCTGCAGGTGCAACCATGAAATTTGGAGGGGGAGTTCTCCCCCAAGCTATTCCCCCCAAAGGGGTATACCTAACCTAAGAGGCCTCTATGCGAGGGAAGGGGTTTTCTCACCAACCAAAAGGCCAGAAAGAGAAAGGACCAGAGATCCTTGCTCGGCTGGGAGCCGAGATTGTATGACTCCGTCGTCCGCCTCTCGCTCTTTTATAGACCTCTACTCCGCCATTTGGCTGAGTTGCCAGATAGCGCCATGTATTTAATTCATCAGCCAATAAAAGGCTGAGTTGCCAGTTTGTGCTATATATTTAATTAATTCATATATTAATCAGCCTAGAAGACTGAGTTGCCAGATAGCAATATTTATTAAATTAAACCATATATTAATCATCCATTTGGTTGCTAAATACCACAATATATTTATATGATGGTAGTTAATCGCTGTCAATACAGATGAATCTTCTTAATTCCAACAATTTACTTTAAAAGAAATTCTGTTTATTAAATAAATAATTAGAATTTAAACACACGCTCTTTACACAACTAAAATAAATCACTTTATTACTTAATTCCTATTTTTATTATTAATTAATATCACAATTTTCGTTAAGTCACGAATAACAGTGGGAAAAACGAAAGGAAAAGAAACCTTACGAAGAAAGGTGAAACAAACGACAATTGCAGGTCAAAACACACGGTCGTCCCCCCTCCTCCCTCATTCCCCTAAACTTCTCACCCCATCTGTGCTTGTATATATATATAATAAACGAATGAACAACTCGTGCACACAAACACACACAAACACACACACACACACACACGTCTCTGTACATATTACGTGAATGAAAATCAGAAAAAATGCCAAAAATATATTAATTTAAAGCAAATAAATTTTCTCCTTTTAAGAGAATCAGTTATTAAAACCATATATATAGAAAGAATCATATTAACTATGTCTTTAATTTTGTCACTCCCTATAGAAAGAAACAAATTAACCATGTCTATTTAATTTTGTCATTCCTTACATATATATAAACGGATTTTCACCCTAAAGTGAATTAAAACAACATTAAAAAAAAGTCACTAAACAATTGGCTTAGCAAAAGAATTCGTTCCATTAACATATTCTCAAATCTACACACACACACACACACACACACACACACACACACACACACCTCTGTACATATTATGTGAATGAAAATCAGAAAAAATGTCAAAAATATATTAATTTAAAGCAAATAAATTTTCTCCTTTTAAGAGAATCAATTATTATAAGAAATTAATTATTCAATATAAGAAATTAATTATTAAACGCTGTTTTTTCTTTCACGAGGAGTCGTGCGAAGGATTCCGAGAATCTGGGTCAACTCGAATCACACCTGATTACCCTGAGGCCTTTTGAAAGGGTTCTGGGTCAACTTGTCCTCTCTGTCTCGGCAAATCCTTCACTCGACTCCAATTTTGTCCCTTGCTTTTAATGTATATAAAATTATATTTTATTAAATGCGTTGATTATATGTCTTTACTTGCAAATTTGTGCGGCATCATGCCAAAAATATATTAATTTAAAGCAAATAAATTTCCTCCTTTTAAGAGAATCAGTTATTAAAACCGATATTAACAATATAAGAAATTAATTATTAAACGCTGTTTTTTTCTTTCACGAGAATCTGGGTCAACTCGAATCACACGTGTTTACCCTGAGGCCTTTTTGAAAGGTCCGATCGGTCGCGAAGGAATTTGGTTCGAACTTCCTCTCTCTCTCAATTCCTCCTAGCTCTCGAAGCAAACGTATACCTTTTACATAAAAAATGTTTTATATTTTTATTTACACGTAATTTGTATGGTGTCATATTCTTAGATAACATCTCTGTTATTTAATTGGAAAGATATACACACAATTATATTAAATAATAAACAGCAAAAGAAATAAACATGCGGGTAGTATTCCACTGAAACACACACACACACACACACACACACACAGATTTTTGTCAGAGAAAGTGAGGATCACGCACACACACACACACACATATATATATATATATATATATATATATATATATATATATATATATCGGGTGGTACAAATTACAGTAGTAATAATAATAACCAACCTGATCCCGAACCTTACATTTCAGACTGGATAAAAAAAAAAAAAGTGACCAAAATGAAGGGAAAAATTAACAATAAAATGTGAAATTACGATCAAGTGGTACTCGAACTCACGTCGCGTGGTTACGGAATCAGCGTATTATCAGTCAAAATATCCAGAATTCCCACCCCACCCCCGCCAGAACATAGCCAAGAAAAATAATAAAAAAATTATCTTCAACCAAGAAATACCAAACTTTGCAAATATGTTATAACAATTATAATGGTTCAGATAGGGGAAAGAAGTTCGCCTAGAAACAATTCCCAAAATCATAAAAAATTACTAGTTAGTAACGACTAGGTTTTATTTTTAAAAATTTTACTTAGTGTCACCATAAAGAATGAAACACACAAACCAAGACAAAATTCGATCCAAATACGAACTATTTAACGTTTTTCATAATTTTTTTCTAGGCGAACTTATTTCAGAAACTACTATTCCAACTTAGGAACTTTTATTAACACTTTCTCGCCGATTTGTTCCCCTCATTAGACCTACAGTTTAACGTGGATTCAGAAACACATCTCGTCAGGGAATGATTGCTCACTATTTCACATCATAATTTCATCGAGATAATTAAAGCTCATATACAGGACCTGCATTGTCTATAAGATCTGTGGCGCGTGGAACATGCAGTCTTCAGAAGATGTGAACATCTGCTCTGTGGATCAGTTCAAGAAATACATCTCGTCAGGGAATCGTTGCTCACTCTTCCACATCATAATTTCAACATAACAGGAACATTTGATTATTGAACCGGATTTAAAATAACAGGATCATTTGATTATTGATCCGGGGATAGTATGGCTGCAAAACATGGTAATGCACGATTTTTTCTATGTAGTAATAATAATAATCAACTCTTTCTCGCCGATTTGTTCCCCTCATTAGACCTACAGTTTAACGTGGATTCAGAAACACATCTCGTCAGGGAATGATTGCTCACTATTTCACATCATAATTTCATCGAGATAATTAAAGCTCATATACAGGACCTGTATTGTCTGTGAGATCTGTGGCGCGTGGAACATGCAGTCGTCAGATGTGAACATCTGCTCTGTGGATCAGTTCAAGAAAATGGATAACCCGAACCTTGCCACACACACACACACACACACACACACACACACACACACAGATTTTTGTCAGAGAAAATGAGGATATCACACACACACACACCCACACACACACTATATATATATATATATATATATATATAGAGGGTGATATGCATAAAGACAAATTTTTCTATGTAGTAATAATAATAATTAACTTCTCCCCGAATTTTCCAAAATTGCTGTGAAAGTGTAATGAAAAAGAACAGCTTCAGAGTTCATTCACACCATGCGTACACTTATCTCGTGTACGCAGTGTACACCTTCCACATTGTGACGACACTGTTTTTCTTCTACGCTAGAGAATACACATCTGAAATCCACGGCTTGCACCGCTCAACTGAGTACGCAGGCGTAGAGATATCCCCAGGTAGTAGCAGGAGTCACTTTTTTTATGCGTAAATGGCTTGTTCAGGTTGAGTTGTCAGATACCACTTTTTATTTTAATTGTTCAGGTATACATTATTATGGAGAGTTGTCAGATACCACTTTTTATTTTATTTATTCAGGTAAACATTAGACAAATTTTTCTAGGTAGTAATAATAATAATTAACTCCTCCCCGAATTTTCCAAAATTGCTGTGAAAGTGTAATGAAAAAGAACAGCTTCAGAGTTCATTCACACCATGCGTACACTTATCTCGTGTACGCAGTGTACACCTTCCACATTGTGACGACACACGGTTTTTCTTCTACGCTACAGAATACACATCTGAAATCCACGGCTTGCACCGCTCAACTGAGTACGCAGGCGTAGAGATATCCCCAGGTAGTAGCAGGAGTCACTTTTTTTATGCGTAAATGGCTTGTTCAGGTTGAGTTATCTGATACCACTTTTTATTTTAATTGTTCAGGCATACATTATTATGGAGAGTTGTCAGATACCACTTTTTATTTTATTTGTTCAGGTATATATTATTATGGAGAGTTGTCAGATACCACTTTTTTTATTTATTTATTCAGGTATACATTATTATGGAGAGTTGCCAGATACCATTTAATTGTTCAGGTATACATTATTAGGTAGCCAGATTGTACCATTTTATTTAATTAATTCTTAAAAGTTGGCTTACAATTCCGCTAGTAGGTTTAGAAGGCGTAACATGATATAATTGTTTACAACCAAAAGAATTAAGTAAACAACATTACATCATTCTGTTTATTATAAATATATAGAAAATAAATATACATTTTGAATGATCAATTAAAAATAATAATAGTTTAAGAAGTATGAACGAGGAATATACATATAATCAAAAAATATATCCGTCAATATAACAGTACAGGAAAATATATATAATATATATATATAATATATAATATATACACACCCAATTATGGAGATATATAGAAAATAAATATACATTGGAATGATCAAAACTAAGAAATAATATAACCATCAACGTAGCCGAAATATATACACACAACTAAATAAATAAATACATACACTTTATCTTCTACCGCGCAAAATGAGAAATCGCATAGCCATCAATATATCAGAAATATACACACACACACACACACACACACCCACACACACACAATTATGTTAAATATATAAATACATTTCACTTTTTTTTTCAAAATACTAAACCCGCACTTAACCGAGTCTACAATTACATCATTATTGCTCTGCATTACGCAGTATACGCGGTTTAATAATATTTCACCGCTTAAAGTATAGGGAAACCTGTACTCGATATGAAGGGCTTTCATATCGTTCAGTACTATTTTTGTTCCCACTTTACAACCGGTTGGTAAGTTATCTTTAAATACGTCTAGAATACAATCAAAAGCACGCACAAAGAGTTCATCGTTAGCCACATTATTAAACACAAGTTTATAAACACGCCTTTCCAATCGAGGGTTTATTTCTTCCGACCCGAGCTTTTCAATCGTGAACTCATCTTCACTCAACATAGCGGCAATTGAAATAATCTTCTAAATCGTTACGACAGCTGCTCGTTATATAAATCTCGGTTTTAATATTTTAACACTCCCTGAATGCGCACCAGACAGTTCCTGTCAGGGTAAATTTGATGAACTAGGCACATTTTATAACAGTTTTATTGTTTTACCACTCACCATTTCCACAAATTAAACGTCTTCACACTCCGGTGCACTATTTGAGAGAAACATATAACCATATTTTACCTTTTTATTTGACAGACGATACTCGTCTCTAAAGTCTGCTAAAAACTCACGCAGTGCACTAGCCACAACCTCACTACGAGCCTCATCATGATATACATTAATATAGTGATAAAAATACTTAAGATTGTCCATGATGACGACATTTACATTTTCAACCGAAGTGTACGAGTTAACAATAGACACATCAATGATTATATTCAAGACAAATATATGTATGTCTTGAATATAATCATTGATGTGTCTATTGTTAACTTGTACACTTCGGTTGAAAATGTAAATGTCGTCATCATGGACAATCTTAAGTATTTTTATCACTATATTAATGGATATCATGATGAGGCTCGTAGTGAGGTTGGGCTAGTGCCCTGCGTGAGTTTTTAGCAGACTTTAGAGACGAGTATCGTCTGTCAAATAAAAAGGTAAAATATGGTTATATGTTTCTCTCAAATAGTGCACCGGAGTGTGAAGACGTTTAGTTTGTGGAAATGGTGGTAGTTAAAACAATAAAACCGTTATAAAATGTGCCTAGTTCATGAAATTTACCCTGACGGGAACTGTCTGTTGCGCATTCAGGGAGTGTTAAAACATTAAAACCGAGATTTATGTAACGAGCAGCTGTCGTAACGATTTAGAAGATTATTTCAATTGCCGCTATGTTGAGTGAAGATGAGATCACGATTGAAAAGCTCGGGTCGGTAGAAATAAACCCTCGATTGGAAAGGCGTGTTTATAAACTTGTGTTTAATAATGTGGCTAACGATGAACTCTTCGTGCGTGCTTTTGATTGTATTCTAGACGTATTTAAAGATAACACCAACCGGTTGTAAAGTGGGAACAAAAATAGTACTGAACGATATGAAAGCCCTTCATATCGAGTACAGGTTTCCCTATACTTTAAGCGGTGAAATATTATTAAACCGCGTATACTGCGTAATGCAGAGCAATAATGCTATAATTGTAGACTCGATTAAGTGCGAGTTTAGTATTTTGAAAAAAAAGTGAAATGTATTTATATATTTAACATAATTGTGTGTGTGTGTGTGTGTGTGTGTGTGTGTGTGGGTGTGTGTGTGTGTGTATTTCTGATATATTGATGGCTATACGATTTCTTATTTTGCGCGGTAGAAGATAAAGTGTATGTATTTATTTATTTAGTTGTGTGTATATATTTCTGCTATGTTGATGGTTATATTATTTCTTAGTTTTGATCATTCCAATGTATATTTATTTTCTATATATCTCCATAATTGTATATATATATATATATATATATATGTTTCTCCTGTACTGTTATACTGACGGATATATTTTTTGATTATATGCATATTCCTCGTTCATATTTCTTAAACTATTATTATTTTTAATTGATCATTCAAAATGTATATTTATTTTCTATATATTTATAATAAACAGAATGATGTAATGTTGTTTACTTAATTCTTTTGGTTGTAAACAATTATATCATGTTACGCCTTCTAAACCTACTAGCGGAATTGTAAGCCAACATTTAAGAATTAATTAAATAAATGGTACAATCTGGCTACCTAATAATGTATACCTGAACAATTAAAATGGTATCTGGCAACTCTCCATAATAATGTATACCTGAATAAATAAAATAAAAAGTGGTATCTGACAACTCTCCATAATAATGTATACCTGAACAATTAAAATAAAAAGTGGTATCTGACAACTCTCCATAATAATGTATGCCTGAACAATTAAAATAAAAAGTGGTATCTGATAACTCAACCTGAACAAGCCATTTACGCATTAAAAAGTGACTCCTGCTACTACCTGGGGATATCACTACGCCTGCGTACTCAGTTGAGCGGTGCAAGCCGTGGATTTCAGATGTGTATTCTCTAGCGTAGAAGAAAAATAGTGTGTCGTCACAATGTGGAAGGTGTACGCTGCGTACACGAGATAAGTGTACGCATGGTGTGAATGAATTCTGAAGCTGTTCTTTTTCATTACACTTTCACAGCAATTTTGGAAAATTCGGGGAGGAGTTAATTATTATTATTACCACATAGAAAAATTTGTCTAATGTATACCTGAATAAATAAAATAAAATGTGGTATCTGACAACTCTCCATAATAATGTATACCTGAACAAATAAAACAAAAAGTGGTATCTGACAACTCTCGTTAATAATGTATACCTGAACAATTAAAATAAAAAGTGGTATCTGACAACTCAACCTGAACAAGCCATTTACGCATAAAAAAAGTGACTCCTGCTACTACCTGGGGATATCTCTACGCCTGCGTACTCAGTTGAGCGGTGCAAGCCGTGGATTTCAGATGTGTATTCTCTAGCGTAGAAGAAAAATAGTGTGTCGTCACAATGTGGAAGGTGTACACTGCGTACACGAGATATGTGTACGCATGGTGTGAATGAACTCTGAAGCAGTTCTTTTTCATTATACTTTCAGAGCAATTTTGAAAAATTCCGGGAGTTAATTAGTATTATTACTACATAGAAAAATTTGTCATTATGCATATCACCCTATATATATATATATAGTGTGTATGTGTGTGTGTGTGTGTGTGGCAAGGTTCGGGTTATCCATTTTCTTGAACTGATCCACAGAGCAGATGTTCACATCTGAAGACTGCATGTTCCACGCGCCACAGATCTCACAGACAATACAAGTCCTGTATATGAGCTTTAATTATCTCGATGAAATTATGATGTGAAATAGTGAGCAATCATTCCCTGACGAGATGTATTTTTGAATCCACGTTAAACTGTAGGTCTAATGAGGGGAACAAATCGGCGAGAAAGAGTTAATTATTATTATTACTACAGTACATAGAAAAATCATGCATTACCATGTTTTGCAGCCATACTATCCCCGGATCAATAATCAAATGATCCTGTTATTTTAAATCCGGTTCAATAATCAAATGTTCCTGTTATGTTGAAATTATGATGTGGAAGAGTGAGCAACGATTCCCTGACGAGATGTATTTCTTGAACTGATCCACAGATCAGATGTCCACATCTTCTGAAGACTGCATGTTCCACGCGCCACAGTTATAGACAATGCAGGTCCTGTATATGAGCTTTAATTATCTCGATGAAATTATGATGTGAAATAGTGAGCAATCATTCCCTGACGAGATGTATTTCTGAATCCACGTTAAACTGTAGGTCTAATGAGGGGAACAAATCGGCGAGAAAGAGTTAATTATTATTATTACTACATAGAAAAATCGTGCATTACCATGTTTTGCAGCCATACTATCCCAGGATCAATAATCAAATGATCCTGTTATTTTAAATCCGGTTCAATAATCAAATGTTCCTGTTATGTTGAAATTATGATGTGGAAGAGTGAGCAACGATTCCCTGACGAGATGTATTTCTTGAACTGATCCACAGTTCAGATGTTCACATCTTCTGAAGACTGTATGTTCCACGCGCCACAGTTATAGACAATGCAGGTCCTGTATATGAGCTTTAATTATCTCGATGAAATTATGATGTGAAATAGTGAGCAATCATTCCCTGACGAGATGTATTTCTGAATCCACGTTAAACTGTAGGTCTAATGAGGGGAACAAATCGGCGAGAAAGAGTTAATTATTATTATTACTACATAGAAAAAATCGTGCATTACCATGTTTTGCAGCCATACTATCCCCGGATCAATAATCAAATGATCCTGTTATTTTAAATCCGGTTCAATAATCAAATGTTCCTGTTATGTTGAAATTATGATGTGGAAGAGTGAGCAACGATTCCCTGACGAGATGTATTTCTTGAACTAATCCACAGAGCAGATGTTCACATCTTCTGAAGACTGCATGTTCCACGCGCCACAGATCTTATAGACAATGCAGGTCCTGTATATGAGCTTTAGTTATCTCGATGAAATTATGATGTGAAATAGTGAGCAATCATTCCCTGACGAGATGTATTTCTGAATCCACGTTAAACTGTAGGTCTAATGAGGGGAACAAATCGGCGAGAAAGAGTTAATAAAAGTTCCTAAATTGGAATAGTAGTTTCTGAAATAAGTTCGCCTAGAAAAATTTTTATGAAAAACGTTAATTAGTTCGTAATTGGATCGAATTTTGTCTTGGTTTGTGTGTTTCATTCTTTATGGTGACACTAAGTAAATTTTTTAAAAATAAAACCTAGTCGTTAGTAATTAGTAATTTTTTATGATTTTGGGAATTGTTTCTAGGCGAACTTCTTTCCCCTAACTGAACCATTATAATTATTATAACATATTTGTAAAGTTTGGTATTTCTTGGTTGAAGATATTTTTTTTTTTTTTCTTGGCTATGTTCTGGCGGGGGTGGGGTGGGGAATTCTGGATATCGTGACTGATAATACGCTGATTCCGTAACCACGCGACGTCAGTTCGAGTACCACTTGATCGTAATTTCACATTTTATTGTCAATTTTTCCCTTCATATTGGTCACTTTTTAATTTTTTTTATCCAGTCTGAAATGTAAGGTTCGGGATCAGGTTGGTTATTATTATTACTACTGTAATTTGTACCACCCTATATATATATATATATATATATATATATATATATATATATATATATATTATGTGTGTGTGTGTGTGTGTGTGTGCGTGATCCTCACTTTCTCTGACAAAAATCTGTGTGTGTGTGTGTGTGTGTGTGTGTGTGTGTTTCAGTGGAATACTACCCGCATGTTTATTTCTTTTGCTGTTTATTATTTAATATAATTGTGTGTATATCTTTCCAATTAAATAACAGATGTTATCTAAGAATATGACACCATACAAATTACGTGTAAATAAAAATATAAAACATTTTTTATATAAAAGGTATACGTTTGCTTCGAGAGGTAGGAGGAATTGAGAGAGAGAGGAAGTTCGAACCAAATTCCTTCGCGACCGATCGGACCTTTCAAAAAGGCCTCAGGGTAAACACGTGTGATTCGAGTTGACCCAGATTCTCGTGAAAGAAAAAAACAGCGTTTAATAATTAATTTCTTATATTGTTAATATCGGTTTTAATAACTGATTCTCTTAAAAGGAGGAAATTTATTTGCTTTAAATTAATATATTTTTGGCATGATGCCGCACAAATTTGCAAGTAAAGACATATAATCAACGCATTTAATAAAATATAATTTTATATACATTAAAAGCAAGGGAAAAATTGGAGTCGAGTGAAGGATTTGCCGAGACAGAGAGGACAAGTTGACCCAGAACCCTTTCAAAAGGCCTCAGGGTAATCAGGTGTGATTCGAGTTGACCCAGATTCTCGGAATCCTTCGCACGACTCCTCGTGAAAGAAAAAACAGCGTTTAATAATTAATTTCTTATATTGAATAATTAATTTCTTATAATAATTGATTCTCTTAAAAGGAGAAAATTTATTTGCTTTAAATTAATATATTTTTGACATTTTTTCTGATTTTCATTCACATAATATGTACAGAGGTGTGTGTGTGTGTGTGTGTGTGTGTGTGTGTGTATGTGTGTAGATTTGAGAATATGTTAATGGAACGAATTCTTTTGCTGAGCCAGTTGTTTAGTGATTTTTTTAATGTTGTTTTAATTCACTTTAAGGCGAAAATCCGTTTATATATATATATATATATATATATATATATATATATATATATATATATATAAGGAATGACAAAATTAAATAGACACGGTTATTATGATTCTATTGGGAGTGACAAAATTAAAGACATAGTTAATATGATTCTTTCTATATATATTGTTTTAATAACTGATTCTCTTAAAAGGAGAAAATTTATTTGCTTTAAATTAATATATTTTTGGCATTTTTTCTGATTTTCATTCACATAATATGTACAGAGACGTGTGTGTGTGTGTTTGTGTGTGTGTGTGTGCACGAGTTGTTCATTCCTTTATTATATATATATATATATATATATATATATAATATATATATATACAAGCACAGATGGGGTGAGAAGTTTGGGGGGAATGAGGGAGGAGGGGGACGACCGTGTGTTTTGACCTGAAATTGTCGTTTGTTTCACCTTTCTTCGTAAGGTTTCTTTTCCTTTCGTTTTTCCCACTGTTATTCGTGACTTAACGAAAATTGTGATATTAATAATAATAATAAAAATAGGAATTAAGTAATAAAGTGATTTATTTTAGTTGTGTAAAGAGCGTGTATTTAAATTCTAATTATTTATTTAATAAATAGAATTTCTTTTAAAGTAAATTGTTGGAATTAAGAAGATTCATCTGTATTGACAGCGATTAACTACCATCATATAAATATATTGTGGTATTTAGCAACCAAATGGATGATTAATATATGGTTTAATTTAATAAATATTGCTATCTGGCAACTCAGTCTTCTAGGCTGATTAATATGTGAATTAATTAAATATATAGCACAAACTGGCAACTCAGCCTTCTATTGGCTGATGAATTAAATACATGGCGCTATCTGGCAACTCAGCCAAATGGCGGATTAGCGGTCTATGAAAGAGCGAGAGGCGGACGACGGAGTCATACAAGCTCGGCTCCCAGCCGAGCAAGGATCTCTGGTCCTTTCTTTTTCTGGCCCTTTGGGTGGTGAGAAAACCCCTTCCCTCCCGTAGAGGCCTCTTAGGTTAGGTATACCTCTTTGGGGGGAATAGCTTGGGGGAGAACTTCGCCTCCAAGTTTAATGGTTGCACCTGCAGCATCCCCCCACCCCCCTTTGCAACATTGAGTTGTTACATACCCCCACCCCCCTTTGCAACATTAAGTCGTTGCATACCCCCCTTTGCAACATTGAGTTGTTGCACATCCCCGCACCTCTTTGCAACACCCCATCCCCTTTGCAACACCCAACACCCCTTTGCAACATTTGTTCCTTGCAACATTCCTGCACTCTACACTTTTGCGGCTATACTACTACTAATGACGGTAGACTCATTAATGACAAAGTTACATAATTTTTCAAATTCTGTACATGAACTTATATATATATATATATATATTCTAAATATATTGTGCCTTCAAAACATATTGACTAGTTAAGGAGGTTTTTATCAAGAAACGTCAAAAATTCTTCAAGAGTTTGAGGAATATAAGAAACCCTATGAAAATAAACAAAGGTATTATCCCCAGCACCGTGTTACTGAAGTATTTACGTGTAAAGTTGATGAATCCATAATATGCGGAAAGAAATACATTCATGCGGGCAAGTGCTTAAAAATGCTCTTTTTGTTTTGTATTGTTTTTATGTAGGAAGGAGGAGCCTTGGGCGATTGCCCACGGAAAAGCCCTCCAAGCGTATTCCATATAGAGACGGATAAGACCCTACACAGAGACACCAACTGAGAGAGGGTGAGGAAACTGTGTAGGCAGTACACTGCATCTAACCTCTTAGAAGCTGTTTTGGAGAGAGAGTATATGTGATCTTTACAGGAAAGATCAGGAGAAAGGATGCGTCGGGGTGTTAAGAGAAGAGGAAGGACTGATATGTATATTGTTGAAGGCAAGGTTATAGTCGTGTTGAAGATTGTGTCGAGTAGACCGGCGGAGGAACCGAGTTTTTATCCAATGAAAGTCGCAAGGTGTTCTCTGACCCAATCAGAAATAACAGAAAGATCAGATGTCAGATGTTCCATAGTCGTCATATTGCGACTGTTAAGAAGGAAGCTCTGGGAAGCGGATGGAGAAGTTAAGTGTGGGATCATTTGCATAGGAGTGAATAGGAGAGGAAGGACGAATTAAAGATCATTAATAAATAAAAGGAAAAGATTGGTTGACAGAACAGAGTCCCTGAGGAAGCCTCTGTTGATAGCTTTAGAAGAACAGATGCCATCTACAACCGCAGCTATAGAGTGGCTAGAGGGAGAATTAGAGGTGAAGACACAGGTAGAATGATAAAATCCGAAGGGTGGCATTTTGGATATTTAAAACTTGTAACACACTCTATCAAAAGTTTTCGATATGTCTAGCGCAATAGCAAGAGTTTCACCGAAATCCTGAAAGGAGGTAGACAATGAGTCAGAGCGATATGCAAGAAGATCGTCGGTAGAAGTACCGTTGGGTCCCCGTACTGACGATCTGAAAGAAGATTGTGAGAAGAGAAGTGCTTAAGATTCTTCCTATTAAGGATAGATTAAAAAATATTAGAAAGGCAAGAAATCAAAACAGTTTGAATGAAGGGATTAGAGCGGCTATTCTTCCTTGGGACAGGTTGAATGAAAGCAAACTTTTATCAGGAAGGCAAAGTACCAGATGAGAGGCAAACACGTAAGAGTTTGCCTAGTCAGGATGTTAGCACTGAAGCACAAGAACAACAGGTTAAACACCCCATCAGAACCGTACACCATCCTAGATCTGATCCCAGATAGGCTAGAAAGAACATTTTTGGAAACGATTCTAATTTCAGACATAATAAAGTCAGAGGGTGGAGGAGATGGAGGAACAGTACCGGAATCATCCATGGCTGAGGTGGAAGCGAAAGTTTGAGCGAATTGTTTAGCGTTGTCAGGAGAAGATCCGGTAGCTGAGCCGTCGGGGTGGAAGAGAGGTGGGAAAGAAGAGGTGGTAAAGCTGTTGAAGAGGTTCTTAGCTAGATTCCTGAAAGAGTGCGACGATTTAGAATAAGCAGTTCTAGGTCATTCAGGAAAGCTAAAGGTGTTGGTGAACATTGAAATCTCCTAAAATGAAGATTTCAGCAATGGAGAGCGGAATAGAATGTATTCCACTTTCAAAGTGAGGTAATTAAAGGAGAAAGAGAAACAGTGCAGGTGTATTTATTTTGAGATTGGATTGTCAGCCGTAGCCTGAGGGCATAGAATTCATGGGTTCGGGAACACGAGAACAAGTTAGGTCATTGTGTAAATATACGCAGCATCCATCTTTGGAATGAATCTGAGTATAGAGAAAGTAAAAGGGTACAGAAAGGATGTTGCTGACTGTCATCGCAGGAACCTGAGCTTCAGTGAGGGATGAGGCTTGGAGGAGGAGAGGCAGATTGAAAATTTGAGAAAGACCACGAATGTTGCATAAGTTTATAAATCAGGCTGAGGAGCAAGAACATCTCGAATGGGTGGTAGCAGATCCAGCGTCTGCGTTCTTGTATCGGCAACTGAGGTCCCAAAGTGGGTCATTAAGGGCCCCCTCCTCAGAGGACTCCGATGCTCTTGAATTTACAGCCTTTTTTAAATTTGAAAAGATTATGTAGTGTGTAATACTACAGTATATGTAGTGAGTAGTAGGGTGAGACGTGTGTGTGTTTGGGATCATGCTGGACTGGTCACAGGGTAGAAGAGTCACGGAAAAAGATCGGTTAAGGTGGACAGTGGCAGTAGAAATGGATGTTCCAGCACTCCCCATCTTCTGTCTGACAGAATCGAAAATGGCTCTGTGTCAAACACTATTCATCTGAACCAAGTGCAGTCGGTCTTAAGACGGTCAGAGGAATAGGAATGTGGAAGGTGGATTCTTCGGTATAGAGATGTATAGGTAAATTGTTCAATTTAAAAGGCCTTTGATAAATTAAAGGTAAGAGGGGCGACAGTACAATTTCTCTGAGAAATATTGCAGTAGTAACACAGTGGCACACAGGATTGTGATAGTGACCAGGTTTGAGCATCGGTTTTGAGCTTTATCAGGAGAAAAGAGGGTAAATGAAATTATCTAAATGACAAATAGAAATAAAACTGATGGAGAACTGGCTGAAAGAGCAGAAAGAATACTGACTTTTGTAAACAAGAGAACATGTTATAAAGGAATGGTAAAAATGGTTGTAATGGCTGTGTACCGTACAAAATTAAGCGTGCGATAGTAAACAACAAGCCCTTGTGGTTTACTTCTAGAGTAGAAGATGTTATAAAGAGTAGAGATAGGGCTTATAGGCTACATAAGTGCGATAAAGACAATTTGTGGTTACGAAACAACTACATATCTCTAAGGCGTGAAGCGAAAAGTGTAATAAAAAAGTGCAAGCGCGAATTTGAAATCTCCATAGTTCGTGACGGCAAAGAAAACCCCAAGCGATTCTTTCAATACGTCAACAATAGGAATCCAATAAAAAGTGTCTTGGGGCCTTGAAAAATGTTAACGGAGAGCTAGTTTCTGAAAACGAGGAAATGGCTACCTTGCTAAACGAATTTTTAAGTCAGTTTTTACTGTAGAAGATGTAACGAATATCCCTACGGTCATAGACATAATACCTTTTGATAAAAAAATGGTAATATTTTGGATAATATTGTGGTTAGTGAAGGGGAAGTAATGCGCTATATTGATAAAATGAAAATGCGTAAATCATCGGAGCCGGATTCCATATATCCCATACAACTAAAAGAATTAAAAGAAAGCATTGTTTTGCCGCTAACAAAGATTTTTAATGCGTCTATTTCTGAGGGATGCGTACCAGATAATTTCAAGTTAGCAAATGTAACACCTATCTTTAAGAAAGGTGATAAAGGTGCGACGGGAAATTATAGGCCAATCAGTTTAACGTCTGTTGTAGGTAAGCTACTGGAATCAATAATTAGGGATCGTATAGTCGAACATTTAGAATTGCATAACTTGATTATAAATACGCAGCACGGTTTTAGGCGAAACAAATCTTGCTTAACTAATCTTTTAGAATTTTTTCAAAGCGTGGTTGAAGTTTACGATAGTCATCGGGCGGTTAATGTAGTGTATTTAGATTTTCAAAAAGCGTTTGACACCGTACCGCACAAAAGACTCGTTGTAAAAAACTAAGGCTCATGGAATCAGGGGTGTAGTAATAAATTGGATAGAAGAGTGGTTGCGAGGTAGGAAACAGAGGTTGGTCGTTGATGGAGCGGAGTCGTGTTGGGCTAATGTAGCGAGCGGCGTTCCTGAGGGTTCTGTATTGGGCCCCTTGCTTTTTCTTATATATATTAACGATTTAGATGTCGGCCTAGCCAGTACAGTTTCAAAGTTTGCGGATGACACGAAGTTGGGTGGAAGGGCGATTAACGACGAAGATAGAGGTAAAATCCAGGAAGATCTGAATAAAATCGTTGATTGGTCAGTTACATGGCAAATGAGATTTAACGTCGATACGTGCAGAATTTTACATATTGGGTCATTCCAGCTCAATTGGTACAGGGGTGGTCGGGCGACCATCTCCGATTTTCTTCAAATTTTCAGGGTTGATTCATACACCATTCAATAGCTTAAATCTAAAAGTTTAGCTTCCTCAGTCAAAAACTTTTAATTTTATGGTCGCTTAAATGGCCCCCACCTTCGACAAAAAATGCCCATGTTGGGCTTGATCGGCCAACGCCTTCATTTTGAGAGGCCTTGAAAAGTGTCTTCTAATAGGAGTAGAAGCTTCAAATTTGTCATGCCAATACAACTTCTGGTGGGCTTTTCAATTTTGCAAGCAAAAAGGCTGTGGAACAAATAGTTTCTAAGTTACAAGGGCTTAAATATGGCTCCATTTTGAAGCTTGCATCAATTCCTCCCACTTTTACGACTCTACCATTTTCAAAAGTTTTAGTTCTACATCAATCACAGCTGTTTTAATACTCCTAATAGTCTCTATGGGTTGTAAATTTATGAGTGAAATAAAAAAATAACCAAAAAAGGATTTATTTCTATTTTTAAAAATTTCCAAAAGTTGATATTTTCACAAAATTTGCAAAATTAACATCAACTTTGGGGCTTAATATAAAGGTGTCCGAAATTAGTCAGGGAGTTGATACTTCTAGTAAAGAAAGATACATATGTGTAAAAAAACATATATTAAGGAATAGATCTCAACTCAACTCCTTCATATAGTTTTGGTGATTCAAAGAAAAGTGCTTTTTGTGAAAAATCTCAAATTTTTGCAAAATTTGTAAATTTTTAAATTTCTATTTATGACATTGAATTGTAATTTTACTTCCATTTTATTACTTATTAAGTTGATTTACAATTGTAATATGTAAATAAGTCTAAAACATACAAGAAATTTAATATGTCTGTCAAAACAACCAGCGACTCGAAGGGCTCTGGGTAGCTCATTTCGCTTTGTATATTCTTATAAATGTAAAACATGATGGTTAATCATTAATGTCCAGGCCTATTTTATAGATCATGATCTTTTATTTTCAGAAAATTTAACTAGAGCAATTAACTTAATTTTACTGCCTGTAATAATGGCTTATTCTAATCAAGAATCAAAGTGCAGCTTTGGTATGTACTTGGATGATCCATGTCATGAACACAGACTCACCAGGAAGGTGGGTATGTATACCTTACATGAGCTGACAGATGAAACAAGGAAACTGCTATTGTGGAGAACAAAAGCAACTGTAATCAACCCAAATAGTGCTACTGTATGCTACCACCATGAAAAAATGTTTGGAATGCATTACCAACAAATGCAACGTAGCTGCCAAGATCCATGGAGAAATCATCGAAAGAAGATAACAAGTAAATATAGGTACTAATATATTTATATTTCATAAAGAAGTTTATATTGTAAATTGTAAACTAAATTAGCTACTGTGCTACTGAATGCATATGTTTTGAATATTTTATACGAATAGCCTATAACCAAATGTTGAGGTTTTAAAATTATTTTCCAATGTGTTTAGAGTTTACATTACCCTACTTTATTTGCAGAATCACTACAAATTATTGACAAAGACATAGCAACTAGACTGAATCTGATACCAGGACAGAAACTTTGCTCAACATGCTTCTCTAGAGCCAAGACGATTGAAGATGAAAAAGACTCAGGTAGTGATGAATATGTTCCAGAAGAAATAGTTAAGGAGACATTTGACGAAACGTTAGGTTCACTAGAATGCTCACCCATTAAGTATGTAAGAGCAAGAGATCGAAAGTTTTACGCGAAAAGGAAACTAAAGCAAATTGAAACATCAACAAAATCAAAGCTGTCAAAAGTACTTCATATGAAGCCTAGCATTTTGGATGAGGAAGCGGAGAAACCTATAGAGAGTGAGGAAGAAAAGTGTTATCAGCATATGATAGAGGAACTGAAAGAAAAGTGTAAAACTAGTACCAGACAAGAAAAGATACAAATTCTAACACTCCTTCCAATTGGTAAAACCTGGTCCAGAGAAAGAATTATGAAAGAATTTGAAGTGTCAGCCAGAATGGTTAATGCTGTGAGGGCCTTAAAGAGAAAAGAAGGTATCCTTCCTATAATGAGAAATAAAAAGAGTAGCAAGGGTATAAGCGATGAAATAAAGGAAAGAGTGATAGAATTTTTCCAAAACAATGAATATACTAGAGAATGCCCTGGTAAAAAAGACTACAAATCAATAAAAACACCACAAGGGAAGGTTCACAAGCAGAAAATACTGTTGTTGACAAATATCAGAGAATTATATACGCTTTACAAAAATAAATATCCAAATGACAAAATCTCCAAATCAAAGTTTTTTGAACTGAGACCAAAATGGTGTATGGGTGTGGGGAGTAAAGGATCACACAATGTATGCATTTGTGAAATACACCAGAACTTTAAACTTTTATGTGAATCACTCCCCGTCAAAGTAGAATTAAGAGAGTTACTAGGGAAAATAGTCTGCAACACTGAAACCAGAAACTGCATGATTAATAACTGCAAAACATGTCCTGGTTTAAATGAATTACGGGATTGGCTTCTTACCATTTTTGAAAACAATGATTATGACATGGATGATGAGGTTTCCTTTAAGCAGTGGCTTCATACAGACCATACCCAACTGGTCACAATGACAAAAAGTGTTTCGAATGTAGTAGAAGACATATGTGAAAGTGCAAAAAAGTTGAAAGTACACCATTTCATAGCAAAAGCCCAATCAAAATATTTGTCCGACTGTAAAGAAAACCTCAATGATTCTACAGCATTAGTGCTTGTTGACTTCTCTGAAAACTATAGTTTTATAATTCAGGATGCCGTACAAGGGCATCACTGGGACAATACCCAGGCTACCTTGCATCCGGTAGTCTGCTATCAAAAAGTTGATGGTGAACTAAAAGTTACAAATTTTTGTGTAATATCAGATTCACTTACACACAACACAACTGCAGTTCATTCTTTTTTATGTGAAGCCTTGAAATTACTTAAAAGTCAGAATCCTAAACTAAAACATATTTGTTACTTTAGCGATGGCGCAGCAAGTCAATATAAAAACTATAAAAACATCATTAATTCAGTGTTACATGAAAAAGATTTCCAACTAACATGTGAATGGAACTTTTTGCCACCTCTCACGGAAAGAGCCCCTGTGATGGTGTTGGTGGCACGTCAAAAGGTTAGTTGCCCGGGCAAGTCTACAAGCAACAAGTAAAGGTCACATCACCAATCCAAAAGAGATGTTCGATTGGTGCAAATCTAATATTAATGGTATACAATTTCTGTACATTGATTCAGCTAAAATTGAGGAAAATGCTAATTTATTTGAGTTAGAAAAAAGGTATTCCTTAATTAAGACAATCCCAGGAACCCGTTCATATCACTGCTTTAGACCTTCATCAACAGGCATTAAACTGTACAAAATTTCTAGTGATGAAAATTTCTTTAACGTACAACTTTCCTTCCTCAATGCTACACAAGAAAATGTGGCTTACCAATATAAACCTGGTACATATGTGGCCTGTTTCTATGAAGGTGACTGGTTTGTTGGAAACATAGTTGAAGTGTGTGATACTGAGAAGGATCTATTAGTAAATTTCATGAAAAAGAATCCTTTTAAATGGCCTGAACAAGAGGACGTTTGCTGGATTCCATTCCAACATGTTTTGTGTTCAATTGAACCACCTACAGTTGCTGGGAAAATGGGGAGACAGTACAAGTTATCAAATGATTGTTTATCTAAAATTGAGGAGTATTTTAAAAAAAGCCTAAGTAACTACAGACCTGTATCAAGCTGAATAATAAATTGCCAATTTATGGCTGTGAGGCCATGGAGTGTTGAAGACAATCAGACTTAAAGCCTGAGTACAATAATAAATTCCTGAGTCAGTGTCTAAACATAAGAGTTATTAGCTATATATAAGTTTACATACGAATTTACATAAAACAACACATATTAAAAAAAGAATATGAACTTATAGCCAATAATTCACATGCTTAAAAACTCAGGAATTCATTATTGTATATAGCTAAGTACTGTACACTTGTATTAAGGGAAGTAATACAACAAAGCTACTTAAATTTAAGGTTTTGTACTGAAAATGGTGGTTACTGCTAGTTTATCTGTACTAACTGCATAATTTAAATTACTAGGAAGTGCTTAAAGAGCAGTAGAACACGGTTCTACATGATTTACTTAGGTAGATCCAAGTATTGAGCCTACAAGCTGGTCCATCTGTTGTGTTAACTGCAAATGTAGTAATAATCTAGGTATATATTGTCTTTTTTATGAGTAAAACTTATTTAGATAATTTAACATTTGTGAATTAACTTACCAAGTAATAAAATGGAAGTAAAATTACAATTCAATGTTGTAAAAAGAAATTTAAACATTTCAAAATTTTGAAAAAATTCAGAATTTTTCACAAAAAGTACTTTTCTTTGAATAGCCAAAACTATATGAAGGAGTTGAGTTGAGATCTATTCCTTAATATATGTTTTTGTACACATATGTATCTTTCTTTACTAGAAGTATCAACTCCCTGACTAATTTCGGACACCTTTATATTAAGCCCCAAAGTTGATGTTAATTTTGCAAATTTTGTGAAAATATCAACTTTTGGAAATTTTTAAAAATAAAATAAATCCTTTTTTGGTTATTTTTTTATTTCACTCATAAATTTACAACCCATAGAGACTATTAGGAGTATTAAAACAGCTGTGATTGATGTAGAACTAAAACTTTTGAAAATGGTAGAGTCGTAAAAGTGGGAGGAATTGATGCAAGCTTCAAAATGGAGCCATGTTTAAGCCCTTGTAACTCAGAAACTATTTGTTCCACAGCCTTTTAGCTTGCAAAATTGAAAAGCCCACCAGAAGTTGTATTGGCATGACAAATTTGAAGCTTCTACTCCTATTAGAAGACACTTTTCAAGGCCTCTCAAAATGAAGGCATTGGCGATCAAGCCCAACATGGGCATTTTTTGTCGAAGGTGGGGGCCATTTAAGCGACCATAAAATTAAAGTTTTTGACTGAGGAAGCTAAAATTTTAGATTTAAGCTATTGAATGGTGTATGAATCAACCCTGAAAATTTGAAGAAAATCGGAGATGGTCACCCGACCAACTTTCTGAAATCTGTACCAGTTGAGCTAGAATGACCCTATAGGTTCGCGTAACGGTAATTTTGCGTATAGTATGTCAGGGAAGGAGTTAGCAAGCATAGAGCAGGAAAAAGATTTAGGAGTTATAGTCACTGGTGATTTAAAAGTAGCGAAACAAAGTACAGCAGCGGTCAATAAAGCGAACAAAGTGTTAAGTTTTATAGCTCGGAATTTTGAGTGCCAATCACGCGATATTATTGTTCCTCTTTATAAATCATTAGTTACACCCCATTTGGAGTACGCGATCCAATTTTGGAATCCGCATATGCGAAAAGATATAGACAAAATCGAAAGAGTTCAAAGACGAGCAACTAAGATGATTCCGTCGCTAGGTCGAAGTCGTACGAGGATAGGCTTAAGGAGTTAAAATTGACTACACTCGAGACAAGAAGACTAAGGGGTGATCTAATCCAGGTTTTCAAAATTATGAATGGGTTCGATAACGTAGATAGAGATAGCTTTTTAGAAATATCTCAATATAATAGGACTAGAAATAACGGGTGTAAGTTGACAAGTAGAAGGTTCGAGACAGCAGTTGCCAAAAACTTTTTTACGCATAGAATAGTAAATAGCTGGAATAGTTTGCCGGTAGAAGTAATTAGTAGCACGTCTATAAACATGTTTAAAAATCGATTAGACGCATATGTAGATTGGGTATAGTTTAAGGTAGTAAACTTAAGGCTTTGTGATTCTGAACCCACGTAAAATTGTAGATCCCCTCCGCTACCACGGAGGACAAGCACAATACACAATTACGAACAGTTAGGTAGACCAGCCATGAGTGGATCCTAGGGTCTTTGTTGGTCTGAAACATTATAACATTATAACATATATATTGATATATTGGTTAATAGATTGGTCGCGACATTCATATAATGAGGTTTGTCATATGTAATGCCCAAGCTCTGTCCTCTGTGATTGGGAATGTGAGCGATATGAATCAGGCGCTCTTGAGTATCCCCAACAATCTGATGCTCCACAATATTGCTGTAAATATAGCACATGTATGGGGGTGGATAGCCATCGCCCAATTTCTCCAATTTCAGCTGATACATTAGGCTGGACAAATCCTGTTGTACTTCGTGAAAGCTATCTCTTTGGAGGGCTGATCCATATCGGCCCTAGGTTATAATTTTGAACAGCCCTTTGTCTTTAATATTTCTGTTAACTTGTGATTTTAGGGACAGAGTGTGTGCAGGGGTTTCTTTGTTCACGATTTCGTATACTAAATCAGCCGTAAGATTTGAGTTTTTTAAACTAACGTTTAAGTCTCTTACAACATCCTCAGCTGCACCATAATGGCCCGGGCCTAGTGTTACTATAGTGTAATACCGTGCATCCCCACTCCGGGTGGTACGCATGGTTTCATCCCGAGTTACCCCGGCTTTTTCACACTCATTAGGGTCTCTAAGAACCGTAAAACCGGGTTCTTTATAATCAATACTTAAAAAGAGGGTGTCCAGCTGAATTTCGCATATCCCCACCTCATACGAATCCCAACCCAATTCAACAGGCCCATGGAGTTCTGTTACATAGTTGGCCAGGGTGTTATCAGAATGTACAGACAGAGAAGAAGAGGACGGTAATGTGACGCAGAAATGGTTAGGCGCCATGTTACGCAATGTTTAAACGTCATCATTGCATCAGCTTTAATATAGGTGTTGAAGCTTTCTGGGTACCCTAGCCATTTCACCAGGTACATTTTTCTTTCCTGATCCTTTGTCACCTAAAATTTTTTCAATTTTAAACAAGTTTTTTCCTAAATTAAATGTCACTTTCAGCAACTCCTCGCGGTAAAAGCCTCCTGCGATTTCTTCCCCATTCAAATCTTCGACGAAATACAGCATTATGTCGCCTTTAGGTCTCATAGCCCAAACTTTAAAAATCTCACGTGTCCAACCTTGGTCAAATCACTTCGCGAATTTATTACTCGAACGCGATAGCCTTACATAATCATTGATTTTGAAACGCGCAGAGTGTGGCTGGGTTCTACGAATATCTCTTCTCGCCTCACGCTCTGTGTGCGTACCTCTTTCTGAAACCTTGTTAGGTGTTGTTCCAATTGCACGATGGTGTGAACGGTTGTATGATGAGGCCAGTGACTCCAGAATGTCTATATATCTGTATGTGTTTTTATGTGTAAAATAGCGGTGCATGCGTTCCTTTATGGTACGTTTTACTCTTTCAGCTAAAGAGGCTTTATGTATAGAATTGCTAGTATAGTAGCTGATATTAAATTCTGTCAGTGTGTGCTGGAAAGCTAGGCCTATAAATTCTTTCCCCATATCCTACAAAAATAGCCTGGAATCCTGTTTTCTTTCAATATCAGTGTTTTGGTAGCTTTAGCAACTGCTTCCGGCGATTTATTTTTCAGGGGAATTAACCATAGGTATCTAGAGAACACATCTATTATGAATAGGATGTAGCGGTAGCCATCGTTATACACTAAATATCTGTGCATGTCTGTTAAATCTGCTTGCCAAATAGAGTCAACCGAAGCCGCGGTTGTCTTGACTGTTTTAAACTTTTTTCTCACCGGCTTATGAAGTGTATAAGCATCCTGCTCCCGCAAAAACCTCCCGACATCTTTCTTCCCTACTCCATCATTATAAACACCTTTGTACAGTCTATCAACAACGCCGTAGGAGGCTGGGCTAGAAATGTCATAATAGTGTTTTCTGAATATGTTAGCCATTTGCGTATTTTAGAGGCACGTGGAGAGGGTTGACCGTTGTTGTTTGGTCTCTTCTTTCTCCTCTTCAGAGAAGCTGGGGGTGATGGTGTGCTCAGCAGTGCCTCGTGCGAGGCTTTTGGGGACATTTATTTGTTGTAATCTTGGTTTAATATGCTTCCATCTTGATGGTAAGGGCCTATCCCACTTTCTCACCAGATCATGGACGATGTCAACGATATTCGAGCCCTGTACCTTTGTTCCTTCCACAATGATCTCGCCTGTATCGGCCCATTGTATGAGGGTAGGCCGGGTCGAAAATGGGATTTTTTTTTATTTCTTAAAAAGTACACTATGTGAGAAGTTTCATTTTATGATCTTAACAAAATATTAAAATATCAAGCATGTGCTACCCCTGCTACCACTAGCACATACCCCCCCCCTTTTTTTACCCTCATATTTGCATATATTTAAATGGGAAAAAAATATTTCTTAAAAAGTACACTATGTGAGAAGGCTTTTTTTATCAATTTAAGAAAATATTAAAAAATCAAGCATGTGCTACCTACTACCCCTATCACATGCCCCTCCTCCCTTTTGACACTCATATTTGCATATATTTAAATGGGAAAAAAAATTTAATTTCTTTAAAAAGTATACTATATGAGAAGGTTTTTTTATCACGTTAACAAAATATTAAAAAAGCAAGCATGTGCTACCCTACTATCCCTATCACATGCCCCTCCTCCTTTTTTTACCTTCATATTTGCATATGTTTAATGTTGTTATATGTTACATGATAAGTTGTTTGTTTAATGCTTGATATTTTTATGTTTCAGATAAATAGAAATCATTTCAGATAAATAGAAATAATTTGCATTTGCTTAATTATAATTTGAATTATCATAAATTATAAATTACATATAATTTGATTTTACTTCTGAATATAAACTATGACTACTAGAAGCAAGTCCTCAAATGCAACCTTTGGATATCCTAACTGAATTTCCAGCAGCCATGACTCCTTCAAAAGCAGATGTTGTGAGACACTACATTTTGTGCGCCCGTCGTGAAGCTAAATCAAAAGGATCAGCACTGCTAATGATTGTTAAGGGTTGTTGTAAAAGATTATGAAGACATTTGGATGAAATTTTCTTTTCCTACAATTAACACAAAGGTATCATCTATCTTAAAGTCAGTCGACTAATAGAAGGAGCCTCAAAATTGAACAAGGTGCCGTTACATCAAAGAAATGAAAGTTTTGCCTTAAAAGTAGCTCAGTTTGATGAAATGTTTGATATATCTTCTTGTGAATGCTATGATAAGGGAATTGATAGGAGATCTTGCACATGTAAGGATAAAATACCAATGGCAGAATGGGAGTCTTTTGTGACACAAAAACAAAAACAATCAGTTAGAACCAATTGACCGCATAGCTAGTTCAACAAAGAAGAGATCTTTAGCAAGAGCCCAAGAAGCATAAAACCGTCGACTAAAAGCACAAGAAGAAATGACTGAAGCCACCAATGTTTTACTATCGGAATTTATGGAAAATACCGAAGAAGACATGGATGTAGATTCAGAGAGTCAGGATGTAGATTATGAGGCCAATTTAGAATTGACTGAGAATATTCAGAACAGGCACTCCTATAAAAATCCAGCATTAACAGCAGATCGTTATCGTGTAAGTTGTAGAGCTGCAGTTGCAATAGTGAATGCAGCTTTAAAAGATATGGGATCCTTAACCACACCAACAATCCAACATGCTTGACAGAAAGAAATTAGAAAGAGAAAGAAATCGCATGGGTGAAACAAATACTTTTAGATCTAAATCCGAAAATCTGAAGATGGAGTGCCTTGGATTTACTGGAAGAAAAGATAACACATTAACTAAAAGTGGAAAGATAAAAGAAGAACACTATGTTATTGTGAAAGAACCTGGGAGCGTCTATGTAGACCATGTCACACCAGATAATGGAACTGCTCGCTGCATAGCAGAAGAGTTGATAACTATTATTAGAGACTCGAACAGCACAGATACTATCAAAACTTTACTGTATGATGGTACTCCTATAAATACAGGAAAAATTGGTGGGGCCATAATACTGGTTGAAATTCATCTTAACAGACCAGTGCAGTGGTTGGTGTACCTCTTGCATTTGAATGAGCTGCCTTTCATGCACGTCTACAAAGTCATTGATGGTAAAACAACAGGTCCAAATACTTTTGTGGGTTCAATTAGGAATAAACTGAAAACAGATTTAACAAAATTGAAGGTAGTCAAATATTCTCGCGTAAAGGGAAACATTAAAGAAATTCCAGCAAATGTTGTGAAGAAGCTAAGCAGTGATCAAAGATATCTCTATGATATGTGTCTGGCAGTGCAAACTGGAGACACTTCTCAACATCTGTCCACTCGATCCCCAGGTACTCTTCATCATGCTCGCTGGCTAACTCTAGCCAACAGGGTCCTTCGATTATATATCTCAACGCCAAATCCCGATAAAAACCTTCAAGATACAGTCAACATTATTATGCAGTTCTATACTCCAGGGTGGTTTTGGATAAAATCTCATCCTAATGCAACTGATGGTGCATATAACTTTTGGCATTTAATGTGCTTGCTTCGAAATTTAGATGAACAACATAGATCAATCATAGAACCAGTATTAAAGAATAACGCCTACTTTGCTCACCCAGAAAATATACTCATATCAATGGTAACACCGTAACTGACAAGATACTAGAAATTAAGGAGCAAGCTATTCAGAAAATCATCCTTTCAAGAACAGGATTTTCAGGTACCAGAAACTTTGAGTTGCCTCGAACCCTCAATTTCCAGTCTACTGACTACACCGAGATGATCGATTGGCAAAAAGATAACATTACTCCTCCACTGCTGCTAAACAATTTTAGCGACGATTTGCTACTACATGCTCGATGTAAGCCACTGGAGATAGCTTCTTTTCCATGCCACAGTCAAAGTGTGGAAAGGGCAGTGAACCTAGTAACAAAAGCATGTCAGGAAAGAATAGGATATGACAACCGTCATACTGTACATTATTAAATAAAATATTATGCGTTAATAAAGATTTATGTCATCAAAAAACCTCAATGTAGAGTAAGTCTCGTATAAATGGAATATTCTTCAATATAGATCAAAAAGTGAAAAATTGTACCAGGGGTAGGAGGCTTTAAACAGTGAAAATAATTTATGAGGGAGTTCCTGTTTTCCATTCAAACCCCTCAGAATATGTACCTTTTCAATATAAAATTTCGACCCGGCCTAATGATGGAGTCCTTACTCAATAGATTATAAAGACTTAAACCTTTATTCCTCAATGTATGTGGGAGACTGCTTTTTAATACATGTTTGATATGTTGTAGGGAAGCACCGTTATTCTTTGATTGGTCAACTCTAACGTTGGCCCCAGGTCCTATATTGCCATGTTCATCCTTGCCTGCGTTGTGTCTAATACAGGGTGAAAAGTTCTCACTCTTCAATAGGGCTAACATTTCGCTTTCTATTCTTTTAAGCCTACTTTTACGGGGTTCTAGAACCGTATTTGGACGCTTTGAACTTTGCAGTGAAGCATACACCTCTTGTGGAATCACTACCACTTTCAAGGTCACAAAGCAAATATCCGTAACGTTGACTTGTAGCTTCTATATAAACTTCCAAAAATTTCTTACGCTGATTCGGGAACATTTGACTGGTTAATATCCCAATCTGTGACCCATCTCTACTTTGCGCGAATAAGACTAGATATTGTGTATTTAATGACACATCGCGCATGTATCTATTTTTGAAAAATAGATTCTGATTGATGAAGAACACGCTTTTGTTAAGATGGTGGGAGAACACTGTAAATGTCTGGGCAAACGTTTTATTCATTTCCAACATGAGATCGTCAATTACAATGACTGTATGTTCATTTCCCTTTAACGAATTAACGTCATATACACTTCTGTTGAATAGAATATCATCTTGGTACTCGGTGAACACTGGTACGTCGAATAGCACCATATAACTTTATGCACAAATTTTGAGAACATCTCTCCCTTATCTTTAATGATTTTAAGCAAAACACAGTTTTACCACATCTGTAGGGCAGATATAATACACGTGGACGGGCTTGTGAACCTGAATTTTTCTACAGAATTCATCTCTAACACGTCACACTCCTAAGTGGATCATTTACAAAATATAATAAAAATTTAAGTGGTGTTCCTTATATTCTACAGTCTTGTTTTTCCTCTTCTTCCACAGAACCGTGAATGACGACGAGGTACAACAGCATGTACCCATCATCGATATTACAGACGATCCCGATGACAGTGTAGTTGTGGTTACAGAATCAATCCCGCTGGCGACCCAACATCAGCGACACTGTAGCGCCCCCACGCAACAATTCAAAGCGGAGGCATGATGAAGAGCCTTCCATATCAGTTATAAAACGTGCCAGGAGTGCACCGGTTGCTAGACCCCCAGTAATAGAGCCCCAGCCCTCTACGTCTTACGACACAACCCCCACCCTAGCTCTCTCCTCAAATATACCCCCTTATTCCTGTTCAATTCCGGGTACATCCTCCACACCAGCAGCAGCTTCTCGTGCTGTGGAGGAAGGTATAACATTCGAACTGGTGCGCACTACTAGCCCCACCCCTGCCCTGACTAGAAATCGGTACATATTCAGGGTTGACCCTGGATCCATATATAGCAATGGTGTTGAACACGGACTACGTCGCGTAGTTAAGCGTATTGTGGAGTTTGCCCTTCAGAACCGCGACTAACGTGAAATCAGGACGAGGCTGTCCCTCGGGTTTGTATTGGTTCAGATGACGGGGATGTAGATGATTTTTGGGTAGTAATACCATTCAGACGCTTCGCCTCTGTAGATATAGAATGTATATTGGACCGTATAATGGAGGCCACTCAAAATAGTACAGCTTTCAATATGGACAACTTCACGGTAGATATTGACCGTGTATTCTGTGTTGCTGGTCATTGTGCCACAATTTCAATTCTCAGGCTATTTACAGACGGCATATAAACACCGATCGTGGTTGCGGCTTTAGAGCATTAGTCTTGGCCCGTATGTTTACTGTACTAAATACAGGGGCCAGAAAAATTTGGCTGCCTACGGTTGTGCAGCGTGCTCGTAAACTGGCTTCAGATTGCAAGCTTGAGTTTGACTGTAATATGGGTTCTGAAGAGTTGAGAAGGGTGGAGCAGGAAATGAATGTTCGTATAGTTGTATTCGGAATGGATGATCGTCGTAGGACTGTCAGTGTGTATATTTTGAAAAGCAGTGTGAGAGACCGTACAAGACCCCTACTTATTTTAGGGTTGTCAGGAACAACGTATCTCCCCATTCGTAATATAAGGGACCTTTACGCGAGTTATGATAAAAGTCGAAAATATGGAAGGCATCATGATTTGTGTAAGGGATGTCTCAAGTTTGCGGATAATATAGTGAAACATTGTAAGGTATGCCACATGGTATGTAAGCAGTGTAAAAGCTTCAAATGTGAAAGACGAGTAGTTGAAGCTCAGAAGAAGGACTGTAATGTGTGTAGACGCACATTTTTCAATAATAACTGTTTTGAGCTCCATAAGTCAATTGGCACGTGCAGGAAAATGAGAATCTGTGAATGTGGTATGCTTCATATGATGGATGATTGGGGAAAATTCAGGCATAAATGTGATGAAATTCATTGTTCTACATGCCACGAGGAATATAAGGCAGATGGTATAAAGCATGTATGTTATATGAAAGATGCTAAGCCTAAAAATAAACCTTGTATAACTGTGTACTACGATATAGAAACATATACGGCTGCTGAAACCAAAGAGGTTATGCCACATCTACTTGTAAGTCAGACTATCTGTGATGAGTGCATGGAAGTCGAATGTGATGAGTGTCACAAATGTGGTAAACGAACAAACGTTTTTAAAACGATCGCACACGACAACCGTGTGAAACTCTTTGTGTCGTATATTGTCAAGTTAGTGGACAAGTTAAAAAAAATGACTGTTTATATTGTCCATAACGGGGCAAAATTTGACATACAGTTCCTTTATAAGGAATCATCGGAGATATTTAAAGGCGATCCCTTGAAAAGAGGAAACAAACTAACACAAATGCAAATAAGAGGTAATGTACAGTTTAAAGACACTTTATTATTCACACCTTGTAACTTAGCAAAGCTACCCAAGGTGTTGGGCGTAGCCGCTGAAGTTTCAAAAGGGTATTTCCCTTACACATTCCTCACTAGCGACACTTTAAATTATGTAGGACTACCTCCTCCAAACACTACTTTAACTATACCAACATGAGTGATCGTGAGCGTGAAGATTTTGACTGCTACTACAACAGTTTTAATGAATCTAATCCTTACAATATAGCTGATGAATGTGAGCATTATTGCGTGAATGATGTGCGCGTGCTTAGAATATGTTTTCAGGCCTTTAGAAGGATGTACATAGACCGTTTGAACTGCGATCCGCTGAAAGTCGCAACCACGATCGCCTCATTGTGCTTTACGCTGTTCAAGAACAATTTCATGCCTAAAGACACCATTGCAGTCATTCACAGAAACAACCCTCGCAGTTATGGGCACAAGGCTATTTACTGGCTCATACACATCATACAGCAGCAGACCGGAGTATACATAAAACATGTCCGCAACATGGGGAAAGTACCCATTAAGATCAATAGTCATGTTTTTTGGGTTGATGGTCTAAGCGAAGACCGTACCACTGGTGTGAAGACGGTGTACTCCTTTAACGGTTGCTGGTGGCATGGATGCCCACGTCCTGAGTGTGAAATCGTAGGAGATATCCAAGGTAGATCTCCTGCCGACAGTCTTGCATGGACCTGCACCCGCGATCAGCTTATAGGCACCCAGTTCACTCACAAGATCTTGTGGGAGCATGGGTATGATGCACGGATGGAAACAGATGGACAGTATTGTGAAGAAATAACCACGATCAAGCGTTCAATGGTGTTGGATCGTCTCAAATGCGGTGATAGCTTGTTCGGAGGGCGTACAAATCCTTTCAAGCTATCCTTTCCGCGTACGGAGGGCGTCAAACTCCATTACTACGACTTCTGTTCTTTATATCTCTACGTGATGAGGAACAATCCGTACCCCGGAAGAGCACCTGAAAAGCTGGTGGGACCAGCCCTGCCCACCATCGAAGAGTTCTCAACAAATATGAACAAGTACTATTTTGGTCTTTCTTTCGTAGACGTGGTCCCCCCTCGCGATTTAAGGATGCCGATCTTACCCGTCGTTATAGACCACAAGCTCATGTCTCCCCTATGCATGAATTGCGCAGAGGAGAACAATGGGGTTTGTAATCACACAACCAACCAGCGGAAGATCATAGGCGTATATACAAGCCCTGAGCTCTCCCTAGCCGTTCGCCATGACTACAGAATATTGAAGATATACAGGGTGGGGCACGGGAATCAAGTGTTTTTTGAATAGCTAGTAATCGGCCATTAGGAATGGGAGGGGCGTGCGGTAGGTAGCATTCCATTCCTGGGTTCATAGCATTTAACTTTAACTAACACTCACCTTTATCTTTCAGGTGCCATCATGGAGCAGTGGACGTTAGAACACCGCATGTTCGCGTATGATCATTTTGTTAGGAGTGGCGAGTCAGTGACAGCAGTTCAGCGTGCGTTTCGCCGCAGATTCAACATTCATCGAAATGACTCTGTTCCCGCTCGTGACACAATCTTACGTTGGGTTAACAATCTTCGAACAGGAGGCTCAATAATGAAAACAAAACCGAAGGGGCCGCAACGCACTGTGCGTACTCCAGAGAACGTTGAAAGGGTCAGACAAGCGATGTTGCAAAGCCCAGGCCGCTCTGCTCGGAGACATTCAGCTGCACTCGGAATCAGCAATCGTACTGTTAGACGGATTTTGCATGAAGAATTACATTTTCACCCATACAAGTTAGCGATGGTGCAGGAATTGAATGTAAACGATTGCCCCCAACGACTGAATTTTGCACAGGAAATGCTTGCACTTTATGAGCAGAATGAAAACATGATGGTGGTAATGAGTGATGAAGCCCATTTCCACCTTAATGGGGCCGTCAACAATCAAAACTGTCGGTATTGGGCTGCTGAAAATCCGCGACAACTCCATGAAAAACCGCTGCATAGCCCTAAGGTTACAGTTTGGTGCGCGGTGGGAAAGTTTGGCGTCATCGGTCCCTATTTCTTCGAACAAAATGGGGTTACCGTTACCATAACATCTGGGCGTTACATTGAGATGGTGAACACCTTTTTCATCCCTGAGTTACGAAGAAGGCGTATTGCTCGTCGACATTTGTGGTTTCAGCAAGATGGGGCCACGCCACACACCGCCAGAGCGTCAATGGCTGTTCTTCGCCCCCTGTTTCCCAACCATCTCATTTCGAGATTTGGTGACATTGCATGGCCCCCTCGGTCCCCTGACTTGTCCACATGTGACTTCTTTCTATGGGGGTACCTCAAGTCACGTGTCTACGAGGACAAGCCCCGTACATTAGATGCATTGAAGGAAGCGATCCGTCAACAAATCATCCAAATCAACAGAGACCTGCTGGGAAGAGTGGAGGCCAATTTTCGTAAACGCCTTCAACAATGCGTCGACGGCCAAGGACATCATATGCCAGATATAATTTTCGGTACATGATTATTATGACATGAAATGCTATGTTCTTACGAATGTTGTTCTACCAATATATTTTCTTTACAAAAATAAATATCATTTTCCTGATTATTCCAAAAACACTTGGTTCCCGTGCCCCACCCTGTATGAGGTGTGGAGGTTCCAGAAGGTATCCAAACTGTTCACGCCATATATAAACACTTTTTTGAAGGATAAGGTAGAAACATCAGGTTATCCGTGAGGAGTTGATACCGAAGATGAAAAATCGGCTTATATTCAGCGTTACCGTGACCGTGAAGGGATTGTAATGAACCCGAGCAAGCGCTTCAGTGCAAAGTTGTGTGTAAATAGTCCTTGGGGAAAATATGCACAGAATACAGGCAAGGGGAACGATCATCTAACCCAAAGTTATAACGAGGTGTGGGATTATGCCAACGCTCCCGATAAAGTGGTCATGGAGATCGTGAATGTGGGTAATACGTACATAATAAAGTACAACATTACCGAATTGGCCACAGACACATCGCGTGTTACAAACATACCTGTAGCCAGCTTCACAACCGCATACGCACTCATCAAACTTTGGGGTCTATTGCATTCTCTTGGGCGGAGGGTTCTGTCCGCCGACACAGATAGTGTGATATTCACGGCGAGAGAGGGTGAATACATGGCGCCTATTGGTGAATTCCTCGGAGAGTTGACTAATGAGATCAAGGATGAGGGTGACATCGCATACGCCGACTCTTTTGTCTCAATAGGTCCAAAAACTTACGTGGTACGGGTGAGGGTTGGGGAGGAGATGAAATATATCTTGAAGGCTAAGGGCATCACGCTTAACCAGGCAAACCGACGGATCGTTAACTTTGATTCGTTGAAGAATCTAGTGTGCTTGGAAGATAAGGGTGACCAACTGCCCCAACTGATAGTAGGTACCCACAATTTTCAGGCCCAGAAGCTGGAGTGTGTGAAGGAAGTTAGGGCTACGAAAGTGTGTCGTAACGCCTATAGGAAACGTTACCAGGTGCCTGGTACCTATGATTTCGTACCCTTTGGCTACCATAACCCTTGATTGTTATATATACAGGGTGGCCCAAAAAAATGGCACCAATTTTCAGAAGTGATATCTCAATAACCATTGCAGCTAGGGACTTAAAAAAACAACCAAATGAAAGATAATTCTTTTCTCTTTAAATACTTATTCTATGGCTTGATGGTTATAAGCCCATATAATGCCCAAAATTGGCTTCCAAAACAAATATACCAAAAAAAGTTGCGCATTTATATTTATTCCTTTTATTTTTTCTAATTAATTATCTTCTAATTTACGGTCTTTAAACGAAGTTCTGTGGTTTTAAGTTAAACCTAATTTTCAATAAATGGCTCAATCTGCACTCCATTATGGTCAACCACAGCCTGTAATCTCGCCCTCCATTTTGAAATTGCCTTTGAGATCGTCACTTGTGAGAGATTTTCCCATGCAGCCTGAATTCGTTCACGAAGATGGTTCACATCACGGATTTTCTGACCATGGTAGACTTCTCTCTCTAAGGCAGACCACACAAAGTAGTCAATGGGGTTTAGATCTGGGCTGCATGGTGGCCAATTATTTGGTTCGATAAAACCAGGACAATTATTATTGAGAAATGTTATTGTTTCCTTGGCTGTATGAGATGGGGCTCCATCTTGCATGACACAAAATCAGTGCTCGTCTCCTTGATCTCTGACAACATTGGAGACAAAATGTCATTACAGTAGTAAATTGAGTTAATTTTAACGCCTCGCTGAAAAAAATGATGGATGGTTTGTTCTCAGATGACGCTGCAAGGGAAACCATTATCGAATCTGAAAAGTGTTTTTTTTCACGCAAAAGTCGTTTTGGGTCAACATGAGTTTTTGTCGCCACTGCTGCACGAACCCGATCATTTTGGGTATTTCGTGGTGTTTCGACCGTAAATCGTTTCTCATCAGAAAACCAATTTTTTTTCACAGACTCATTTGACCGAAATCTTCGCAATAGATTTTTACATCGATGGAAACGTCTTTCTTTCACAGGCTCCGATAAAGCAGTAACCTTCACCCTCTTAAATGTTTTCAACCCAAGGTCTTTTCGAATTATTCGCTGTACTGATGAACGTGAAATCCCGGTTTCTTTCGCAACTTCACGTTCACTTTTACTTGTTCCCGGTTGTTCCTCTTGACTTAAAACCATTTCATTTACTTTTTCAATGTTTTCTGGCGTTCTAATACTTTTTGGTCGACCACTTCCCGGACGCCGTTGACTGCTGCCGGTTTCTTTAAGTTTTTGTAAAAAATGTGCCACAGTTCTTTTTTTCCAATTTCTATTTGGAAATTCGTAAAGGATTCTGTTTAATGAATATCCCTTTTCTTCACGTAGTGCTTGTATAATGTTCTTATCAGATTCTCTCAATCCCATCTTGAGGGGTCTGGAATAAAAAATTTCATTTAAAATTAGGATCAAGGAATAAATATAAATGCGCAACTTTTTTTGTATATTTCTTTTGGAAGCCAATTTTGGGCATTATATGGGCTTATAACCATCAAGCCGTAGAATAAGTATTTAAAGAGAAAAGAATTATCTTTCATTTGGTTGTTTTTTTAAGTCCCTAGCTGCAACGGTTATTGAGATATCACTTCTCCAAATTGGTGCCTTTTTTGGGGGCCACCCTGTATATATATATATATGTGTGTGTGTGTGTGTGTGTGTGTATTTACTTGTTAACGATATGTTTATTTTATTTATTACACGTATTTGAATATATATATATACACCTTGAATAATTCGATGATATGTTTATTAATTAATCGTGTTTCAACTAGCGTTTCATTTTTCTCCTTTGTGTGTGTGTGTGTGTGTGTGTGTGTGTGTGTGTACAGTAAAAGTCCTACGCTCCGTCCCCTGTATGATAGATCAAAGGTCACGTGACTCCTGCTACTACCTGGGCAATCTCTATCCCTGCGTGCTCAAATGACCGCTGCAAGCCCTGTGTCTTAGACGTGCATTTGAGGAAATCTCAGGTAGACGAAAAATAGTGATGGCTACACTTGATATTGCATGCTCGACGTTTATGAAGTGGTATTCGGTAAAGTCTACAGATGAGGTGGGTACTGAAAACTCCCATGCCCTCCCTACTTTGAGATTTTTAAGGCTACATTGAACGGTGCGAAGCTTAAGAAACAAGAGGTTCAAATACTCTACTGCTATTCTGGCGAAAGCAATGCAGGATTTCGTGGCACAAACGATGTAATGGACTATGTTGTAGGACTAAACTGCGTAAAAGGTTACATATACCGTGAAGTGAAAGAAATAACACGTGCAGAAGAGAAGCAACGGGTATGGTTAGTGAGTCTTGTTGATGAGTGGGATCACAAGCGGTATTATGTCATGCTGCATCATACGGAGTACTCGTAACCTGCGGCTAAGAATGTAAATCTTGTTATAATGGACAATATGAAATATTTTTACCACTACATTCATATATATCATCTCGTAACAATAATTGCACGTACACGATGGATGATAGGGAGTTGGCGAGCGTTGACGAGGAAGTAGATTTAGACGTACGCGTATCTAAGGATTTAAAGGTTAGGAACCAGTGCCTGGGGTCTTGCGCAAAAGCTAATAGGATGTTAGGCTTCATAGCGCGTAATTTCGAATTTAAATCGAGGGATATTATATTGGCCCTTTACAAGTCCCTATTCAGGCCTCATTTAGAATATGCCGTTCAGTTTTGGTGCCCGTACTTGCGTGAGGATATTGATAGGTTAGAAAGGGTTCAGCGTCGTGCCACGAAACTAATTCCGTCATTGCGCAACAAGCCTTATGAAGATAGAATTAAAGAGTTAGACCTGTATTCACTCGAAACTAGGAGATTAAGGGGGGAGCTTATTGAAGTTTCCAAAATCGTTAATAACATCGATAACGTAAATTTTGACAAATTGTTCACTTTCGATAATAGTAATAATACTCGTAATAACGGATTTAAGTTGCGTGGCAGACGTTTCATTACTAATATCGCTAAAAACTTCTTTACGTTTAAAGTAATTGATAAATGGAATAATCTTCCCGCGCCCGTCGTGAACTCTACCAGCGTTAATGTGTTTAAGAACCGTCTTGACAGACATTTTAAAAATATTAACGTTGTTTAAAATAAAAAAAACAATTAGCAACAGGAGCTCTGGTGGTGGTGGTCGAGGATGAGTCTGTTGACGATTAATGCCAGCTTGTGACATGCCAGCGTGTGATGCCAGCAATAAAATGAAAAAAAAAATTAGACTAACATGAACGTAGATGTAGTTCGTAGCGTAAACTAACCCACTTTTTGTTTAACTTTACCTACTTTTTTTTTCTTATCCTCTTCTTACTTTGCATGTCTGTAGTTTACATGGTATGACAGTGAGTTAAGACTGTTTGCATTGTATGACAGTGAGTTAAGACTGTGTTTGCATGGTTTGTAAGCGTTCTTATTTTACTTCTTTTCAACTTTCACCCCTCTCCTATTCTCTCCGACTATTTTTCTGACTTGTCGGCAGTGGCCGGCGGATGATGATGGTGAGTCTTTTTTCTCTTTTTCTGAATGAATGTTAACCCACGAGTGATAGGTGTTCCTCCTTACTTAACCCCTTATTCTCTTCTCTTAACCCCCTACTCTTTCCTTTCTCTCAGGCTAACCTTAGAGTGGATCTTAGGGTCTTTGTTAGCCTTAGCTTCTGTAGATCTGTAGATCATGACGAGGTTTGCAGTGAGGTTATGGCTAAAGGCCTATGTGAGTTTTTAATAGAATTTAGAGACGAGTATCGCTTGTTAAACCAAAAGGATAAGTATATACACATGTTTCTCTCAAATAGTGCGCCGGAGTGTTAATAAAATGTGTTTAGTTCGTGAAAATCCCCCTGAATGAAAATGTGTGGTGCGCATTCTAGGGAGTGGGAGTGATAAAACATTAAAGCTGATATTACTTCATGTGTCGTAGATGGAAAAATTCTCTAAATGATTGCCCGGTATAATGGGGCACAAGTATTCACATGACCCTTTCATGTTGGAACAAACCCGTACACGAAACATTAACGCTTGGTATGACTCACCCGTGTGACTCGTTTCACACACCTGTCTCCGTGCCAAACGGCACACCGGCTGCTCATAGTCATCTCAGCACTTGAACCGACCGGACGTACACTCCTCACAATAGAATACGATGGAGCTTCCATTGAGCAGCATTCTCAATGCCGTATACGATGCGCCCGTAACGAAGTGATTGCGTGTGTTCAGGCGTAAAACCGGTGCCGTTAACTATGTACTTGAAACGACTTGTAGAAAAACAAACTCTGGTAAACGGAATGTTATTTATTTAAGTGTTGAGGAGATGAATAGTCTTCGTGATAGTTGAGAAGTGGAGTGAGGATCGTTATAAAATACCGGCAGATGTACGTACAAGAAGAGAACAGATTGATATTCGACTGATGCATTGATATTCGACTGATGTGGAAGAATGCGTCTGATAATAATGTCCTTGTCCCCTCGCGAAACCGTTTCATACTCGACAGAAATTTGAAATCGTCGGTTTCCGTAAGCTAAAGCCTATATTAGACGCACGTGTTACGGATATACCTTATTTTGATACGGTTCTGGAATACGCATACACCGCTCTGCTCGAAGGATTTACCGAGTGTAGGAATGAACATGGCGAGAATGTTCTAGAACTGGATGCTTATTTAAAAGGTTTAGACTTCGAAATATCATGATACAAATGACTTGAGCGGTACAGGGATGAGCTCACCTACACCGTTCACCCTGAAGAACTATTTCCTTATATAGGGTGTTCGGAAAGTCACTGTGCACTTATATAATTAATGTTTTTTATATTTTATATTTTTATATTTATATTTATATTTTTTATATTATTTTTTTATTATTTTATTATTATTTTTTTTAGTTTTCAACACCTTTTATAAGTTCTGATGGTCCCATCCATAACCTCTATCATATATGCAATGTTATACTATTGTATGCTATTAAATAAATATAAGTGCACAGTGACTTTCCGAACACCCTTTATAATGAGCAGCTGTTGCTACGACTTAGAAGATTATTTCAACTGCGGATATGCACTGTGAAGAAGAGTTCACGGTTGAAAAGCTCGGATCGGTTAGAATAAACCCTCGATTGGAAAGGAGTGTTTATAATCTTGAATTTAATAATGATGATGTGGCTAACGATGCCCTCTTTGTGCGTGTTTTTTATTGTATTCTGTCCGTGTTTAAAGAGAGTGATAACTTGCCAACCGAATGTAAAGTGGGCACAAAAATAGTCTTGAGAGAATTGGAGGCCATTTACATCGAGTATAGGCATCCCTATAACTTGAGTGGTGAAATAATGTTAAATCGTATGTATTGCAGAGTACAAAGCAACAATTATATAACTGTAGACTCGATCACGTGCGAGTTCAGTATTCTAGTTAAGCGCAGTAGAACATAAAGTGTATGTATTTTGATGTATATTGTTTTGCTGTATATTTATTTTCTATATATTTGTTCAAATTTTATTATTATTATTATTTAATATAAATATGTATATAGATTTCTCCTGTACTATTATTATTTTGATGTTTATATATTAATTTTTGAATGTATATTTATTTTCTATATATTTCATGAAATTATTTCCAGTAATTCGTCTAAATAAACAGAATGATGTACTTGTGTTTTATTATCCAATATATATATATATATATATATACTTATATACACACCTCGGTGGTGTAGTGGTTAGCGTCGCTAACTACGAATCCATCGGCCCCGGGTTCGAGACCCGACGGCAGCCGGCGCGCAGCAAAACCCAGCTGTTCATCCTTCTACACAATAAAGAAAGTGGTTGGTAGATAAATGGGTACCCTAGGTGGCCTAGCGGTTAAGACGCTGGGCTGCTGATGGGGCGTGGTTCGGATTCCACGTTAAACTGTGGGTCTAAGGTAGAGTGAAAAGCTTGACCTTCGTCAGAATGAACAATTCGGGCGGAAGCTAACCAAAGGTCAAAGGTTATATATATATATATATATATAAACGATATTAAAGAATAACTGAGGTGATGGGAATATATATAAATAATGCACCTTCATTAAAAATATATATGTATATACTATACCAAATTGCTTGTTATGCCTTCTAAGCCAACTGGCTGCTTAAGACTTCTAAGCCAACTGTCAAGAACATCTTTAATTAAATAAATAGCGCAATCTGGCAATTCAAAAGCTAGTAATATATATATTACTCAGCTAGGCATTTTCTATCAGCTGTACGTTTCTAGATACAATTTTATAACTTCATTAAACAATTATTTCGCATATAAAAAGCTTCATGTTAAACTCGTTGTTGTATGGAAACGACAAAGTTATCAACATTTTTATTACATACATTTACCTTTCATCTCGTAACATTACACTGTACTGTTATTATTCTCCCTGCAGTCCCGGCCGATTAATTTTAGTGATTTTTTTAATCTCAACTTCTTTGTACAATCTAACGCTTTTTATTTTCCTTCAAAACAAACACGTGATGCCTCAGGGATTTGAGCGTTTTTAGCCAAAAACAATAAACACTTACTTTAATGAAACACAATTTATTTGCATCAAAGTAGATAACCTCAGAAAAGTTTCCTTTGTGAGCAAAAGCAATTATTTGAAGCAGTTCAGGTATTTAAAAGAGTACAATTTATGCACAATAACGGTCTTTATAAAAAGGTATAAAAACTATCAGTTCAGTATAAAGACAAACAATGAGTTACTCTCAGATTTTCTTTAAACATTCTATAATTTCTATTTCTTACACAGTAATTATTATTATTATGGAAATTTTTTTACATTTAAAATCATTCGCTGTCACCAACAAAAAATACATCAAAAAATATTCGCGCGCAGGGTCTCTTAAGCTTATGAAAATTACGTCTCAGCGCATGACATCTGCAAAATTTAGATCAAATAAGGTCTTCAAGCTTCGTTAAAGGCTAACGTGAGCAGATGCACTTCAAAGGGACCATTAATTCAGTGCTATTTTTTATGAACGAATGAAGGACGTAAGAGATTCTATATGATTTTCTCGCTCTACGTGGAAAGTATAAACAAATGTAGAGTTTCATATATACAGTGTATATATATATATATATATAATATATATATATATATATATGGGAATGAACTCAGAATGGTCCCCTGAGTTTTTTATAATACACACAGACAGTGTATATAGGTATATATATATATATATATATATATATATATATATATATAGGGTGTTCGGAAAGTCACTGTGCACTTATATTTATTTAATAGCATACAATAGTATAACATTGCATATATGATAGAGGTTATGGATGGGACCATCATAACTTATAAAAGGTGTTGAAAGTGATGTCCTTTAACAGCAATACAGGCCTGGACCCATCTTATTTTATTTTGAAACACCTTTGTCAGTTCTTCTTTTGAAATATAAAAAAACATTAATTATATAAGTGCACAATGACTTTCCGAACACCCTGTATGTATATATATATATATATATATATATATATATTATATATACAGTATATATAATATTCGTCATTAGACGTCACGTTCAAATTGTACAATGGCTTATAAAAACTTGGAGGAAGAACTAGAGGTGTGATTACACAGGCCTGCAAAATTGAGGGTCCTAAAAACTTTTTTGAAATTGTATGCTGGTTTTATAAGAATTTGGGGTGCTAAATCCAAAAACGGCCTCAGATTTGCTCCATCACGTATAGTTTTTTCACAACTTGCTATGACGTTTTTATGTTGTAATATGTTACTGAATAAAATAAGTAGTGAAGAATTACCACATGAAACCTATTTCCTGACCATTTCTGAATATATTTATTTTAAAAAACTATAAAACTTGGATACTTACATCTTTACTTAGTGGAATGGCTTAGTAGTCCCGTTTTCTTTTGCCAGTGAAGCTGCGCCTGTTGCATTTCCTTTTGTGCGCTACTTCCGGATTTCCACGATGCAGCATCCAGCAATAATCCCCCATCATATTAACGTTCCACCGGCCTTGGTATCTCTTTTCCATCTCCTTAATGTCTTGGTGGAAACGTTCTCCCTGTACCTCACTTACTGCACCTAGATTTTCTGGGAAAAAGTCGAAGTGTGCATTCAAGAAATGAATTTTGATACTTATTGAGCATCCCAAAGCTTTGAATTTCTCCAGCATGTTTTCAACAATGAGTGCATATTCAGGGTCCTTATTATTCCCAAGGAACTTAGTAACCACACTTTTGAAGGAATTCCAAGCCTCTTTTTCTACTTCAGTCATCGTAGACAAGAAGTTTTCATCTGACAGCAGTCTTCTAATGTCTGGGCCTACAAAAATACCTTCTCTTAATTTGCTTCTGATAGGTTAGGGAACTTCTTGCAGAGGTACTTAAAGCATTCTCCACTTTTTCTAATGCCTCAACAAACTGTTTCATAAGGCCTAGTTTTATATGAAGAGGTGGTAGAAGTACTTTCTTTGGGTCAACAAGATTTTACGCAAAATATTCTTGCTTCCAGGTTCTAGAGATCTTCTTTGTGGCCAGTGTTTTTGCTCCCAGTGTTGACTCTTTGCTCTGCTATCCCATCACAAAGGAAACATGGGAACTTAGTATATCCTCCCTGCTGCCCCAGAAGCATGCACAATACCTTAAGGTCTCCACAAATCATCCAGTGATGATCATAATATTTTATCTTTGTAAGAACCAATTCCAAATTCTCATAACTTTCTTGGAGATGTACCGAGTGACCAACAGGTACAGAGGCATACTTGTTCCCATTGTGCAAAAGAACAGCTTTTAGACTTCTTTTAGAAGAGTCGATGAAAAGTCTCCATTCATCCGCTTTGTACTCACTGCCAAATGCCTGTACCAAACCATCAATATCACTACAGTAAACTAAATTGCCCTCATGTGAAAAGTAGTGAATAAACTCCTTTTCTCTTCTTCTATACAAATATATCGATGTTCCAGCTGATAATAAATTTCTTTCTTTTAATCTGGAGCCTAAGAGTTCAGCAGATTCCTTGGATAATCCCAAATCTCTCACTAAATCGTTTAGTTCAGATTGAGTGAACAACTGGGGGTCTTGACTTCCTATATCACACTGAAATTCTTCATGATCAGTATCTGAACCAGAATTACTAGGCAAATCTTCCAATGTTTCTGGTGGAAGCGGAACTGGAACTTCTGGCCCATGAGGAACAGGTCGAAAAGCTGATGGAAGATTTGGATAGAATATGGCTTTCTTATTTTTTGAGTTATAGCCTTTAACATCGCAAGAGCAAAATAGCAGTCATCACAGTGATTTTTTGGCTCCCTCCATACCATTGGCACACCAAATCTGAATGCTTTCTTTTGCCTTTACACCATTTCCTTAGATCCTCTACGCAAATAAAACAAACTTTGTGTGGTGCCCATGGTTTGTCTTGGTCTCCTAGTTTCATTCCAAAGTAGGCATGGTACACTTGCCTAATAAAATTTGTTACGTTTCTTGATGTTTCTTGATCACAAATTCCCGGCATATGTAGCAGAAGCTGTCGGGACTGTTGACACATCCACGGCTAGCCATGATTCACAACTTACTACAGTACCCAGAACACAATAAAAGTCTTGAATTTAATTTAATAAAGGCTAAATAAGGCTTTCTTAACACTATCAAAACACGCTAGTTCGCTGATATAAAACACAAAAAACAACTCAAAATCACTGAAAAAATTCGCTTCGGATAAATCATTGTGCGCACGTCATGAAATCTGAGTAACAACTGACTCATACGGCTTGGCAACCCAGTATTTATAGTCTCTTAGAAGTTTCTAGTAATTTCCGGAAATCTGGCATTTTCTCGAAGTCGCTTCACAAAAAAATCGAATTTGTGAAATAACTTTGTGTCGTATGACATTTTTATTGTGGTTTTCGAATTCAGCACACAAAAATACATTGTAAACAGCTAAAATTATGAAAAAAGTTTTTCCATCGCAGGCCTGTGTTATTAGAGGAGAAATTCTGCCATAAAATGTACTGAATGCCGACAAAAGAAACGCGAGAGGAGAATAAGAAGCTTAATTGTAGTTGATGAGTGTACCGATTGCATCCCTTTGCCTTATTCGGTGATGACCTTTTCGTGCTGTGGGTGTATAGACATGGAGCGATTACATAGGTAATGTAATCGATTGCAATCATGATTACATAAGCTGTAATCATGATTACTTTAAAATAATCTCGTATATAAATAATTAAAATAATCTTTTATATAAATAATTAAAATAATCGTTTATATAAATAATTAAAATAATCTTGTATATAAATAATTAAAATTATCTTGTATATAAATAATAAAAAACAACATAATAGTGTAAAATTCAATTTATTAAATGTCAGTTCCACCTATTTATATTTGTACTTGTCTTTAAAGGTGCTTCGGTGAAAGCTGGCATGTCAAAATGCTCAAGAACGGCATACTTTACTGTTGCCATGTCTGAAATAATCAATATTCCTGAAAGAGAATAGAAGAAAGATGATTCACTATTGAGAAAATTATTAAATACCAAAGTAATCATAAAAGTAATCATGACTGCGCTTACATTATTCGTGTAATCGATTACGATTACATTGCACAAGAAATGAATGTAATCGAATACATTTATGATTACTTAAAAAAGTATAATCGATTGTAATCGATTGCGATTACAGATTACGATTACCCCATGTCTGTGTATATATTATTAAGTCATTATCCTCCTTTTGAACTTGACCTATGTTCGACAATGTTCAAAATCGAGTAGGTTCTTCTTCGACTGAGACTGGAAGAAAAAAGGTGAAACTTGGTAAAATCGGTATAAGCAGTTTTTGAGTTTTATTAAAACACACTTACACACATCTAGGGTGGATCGATTTTACATTTTTTTCGATTTCCATATTCTAACAGAGACAAAACTTGCGCATGCATGAGAAAATAGCCTCAGCAAGTCTTAGCTTATAGGTAATCATCTTCTGCCCCCGGCAGAGCGATCAAAATCATATTTTAGTAGTCAAAAACGTTTTTCTTATAATTTTTAAAATATTTCAATATGCATCAAATTATTCCTAATAACTATAAAGTCGATGAAAAAGACCTCATATGATCGTTTTTCCAAGCGCGTTGTCCTACGTTAATATCTTTTGCCCCCGGCAACAACGTCAAATGTTGAAAAAATAGGTAATTTATATACATATTTTCAGATCGGTTCTTTGTCTTAAATAATGCATTTATATATTTCCCATAACATTTATATCGTTGCTTAGGCATGAAATAACACACACGCAAAATTTTATGACTTTAGAGTAATATCTTCTGTCCCCGAGAAAAGTCTAAATGTGGATTATAATTACGTTAATGCGATGTTATAAGTACGATAAGTACTAAGTACAGCTCCTCGCTTGCTAATTTTATAAAATTAGCAACCCAGAACACCACGAGGAGGTGGCTGTACGTCGATTTCCACCCTATCCAGCCCCAACCACCCTTCCTTTGGCTGCATGTCGATTTACATACGGTAATCTTTCTTAGAATCAAATCGTGGAATTTTTGTTCGGGAGTGAAGACGGGAGCGGATGAATCCGTCCCTCTCTTCTATTCCACTTACACTGGCAGAGGCTTCGGTTACTAATTTGATGAGTCTCTCGACGCTTGAGTATGACAAGGGAATAGTGGGATCAGTCCATCAGGCTGGTCTCCCGTCTCAACAAACTCTCTTATTCGGGTATCAGGTATTGTTTTTGTAACGGGGGGTTCGGTCACCTCAGCCGTTTGCCAGTTGATCATTTCGTAATAGTTTTGACTATCGTAGAGCAGCTCAGGCATGGCGAAGGCTCGAATTTCCCCCGCTGGTGATTGTTTTGATCGTGCTTTTAATATTCTTCTCCATCCCAATTCTCTTATGTGTTGCTCATCGGCATGTAGCATGGAGATCAAAATATTTTCTGGGTGAGCAAAGAAAGAATTTCTACGGAGGACTTTGTTGGCGATTGTCTTAGATCTTTGAGGCATGGTCTGAGAGAGACGCATCATTTCGAAAAAATGTTTTGCGCCATCAGTGAAACTGGAGTTTTTCTTTATCTTAAACCAAATTGGTGCGTAAACTGTCATAATGAATCGCACAATTTCGTCTATTTGCTGTTGTCAGCCACCTGGAATGCGCCATCTTACCTGGATTTCGAGCCGCGAGAGCTGAAGAGCAGCTACCGCTCGACACTGCTCTGTAGATGCCTAACAAATATTTTTGGTCAGTGCTCAACTCGGCATCATCTATGTCAATGTCGGGAGATGGAATGGCATCGAATTCTGTAATTGGAAGTTTTTCGCAGTCGTTCAGTTGTTTTCCAACTGGTCCAGTAAAGCCCATTGGCCCAGTTGTTTTGCCGTCTAAGTCTTGAATGAGGTGTCGCAGTGATAATTCATTACCGTGTAATAGGCATATGATCCACTGAACTGGCCTTTGTAGTTTCATTTCAATCATACGAATGGCTCCACCCTTTCGACCCGTGTTCACTGCGGTACCATCACAGCCGATAGCCACAATGTCGTCCGTGCTAATATTGTTAGTCTCTAGAAAGTTGATGATACCTGATGTTATTGCAGTGGCAGAACCTGATGCAGGAGTGAAATGCCCCATGTACTGGGATTCTGGTTCTTGAACTAAAACTATATGCTCTTCTACCACAGTCCTTCTATGCTTCACATTGTCTATTTCTTCTTGTGTCATTGTTTTATCTTTACGTCCGTCAAAGAAAATGCCCTGTAATGGTAGCGTGATCTTGTCATCTTGCTGATGCTCAGAACGAACTCTTTTTCTGGCTCTTCTTATCTTATTTCGATCAATCACTGAACTGACATCATCTTCTCGTATCCAGCCAACATCCTCTAACAACGAAGAAGCAATAAATGAAGCAGCTCTGTCTGAGACGCCCGTACGATCACAAGCTTCAGCAAGTACCTGGAGTTTCATTCGTGTTTTTTCTTCATGTCATGTTTATCTCTCGGTGTTAGTTCATACGATGACGATGATTCGATAGATGTATCCTCGGTTTCACTAGAGGCTGACGAAGAAGGTTGTTCTTGAGAAGTTTCTTGTCGTTTACTAGTCGACGGCTCTTGATGTTCTGCTATTCCTTCTTGTTTCATATCGCCAATCTTCTTGCAAGAGTCATCTCGTTTTTATTTGTTGTTTCAACATCCAAAGTTCCTATTGCCATTTTGCGATCACTTCTTTGGTCGAGTAAAAACTGTTGCTCTTTCAGTGGTACTCGTCGTTCACGAGGGCAGCTGCATTTTGTCAAATCAGGGCATTTACAAGCCGATATGTCAAATAAGGTGGTCTTAATTGATTTCTTGAAGGCCTCAAGATTTTTCTGTAACGATTCGTTCTTCTTTTTCGCGTTCAGTGATTTGATGATGTTAGCCATTTTATCACGATAACTTTTCAACATTTGATTTATCCGTGCTGTCGAAACTGTTGGAATGGAAGCTAATTTCCACAAGTATTCCAGTCTCTCCGTGACCACAGCGGCGATGTCTTTGAATGGAGGTTCCTTCTTTGATGATCTCAACTCAGTTCTCACATGATGGTAGTATTGCATCACATCTTCACATGGGAAAACATCGCAAATTCAAATCTTTCCCAGCACCAAATATCCTGTAAAGATTAAAGAATAATGTATTGTTCTGTTACGCAATAAAATCGAAAAAAACAGTTATGAGAAAAACAAACAAGGATATGAGCAGAGAGATTGAGCACACTGAGGACTCTGAGTGAGGAGCCACACACACACACACACACACACACACACTGAGGACTCGAGGAGCCAGCTGCAAAATACACACCTGCCTTCGACGCTGTCAAAAGGCAACTGAGGGAACTGCGCAGTGCGTACTGGCGCGTCAGTGGCAGCTGCTGCTGGCAGCACTCACCAGAGATGACCTTTAAACCCTAGCCTAGAGTCATAAAATTTTGCGTGTGTGTTATTTCATACCTAAGCAACGATATAAATGCATTATTTAAGACAAAGAGCCGATCTGAAAATATGTATATAAATTACCTATTTTTTCAACATTTGACGTTGTTGCCGGGGGCAAAAGATATTAACGTAGGACAACGCGCTTGGAAAAACGATCATATGAGGTCTTTTTCATCGACTTTATAGTTATTAGGAATAATTTTGATGCATATTGAAATATTTTAAAAATTATAAGAAAAATACGTTTTTGACTACTAAAATATGATTTTCATCGCTCTGCCGGGGGCAGAAGATGATTACCTATTAAGCTAAGATTTTGCAGAGGCTATTTTCTCATGCATGCGCAAGTTTTTGTCTCTATTAGAATATGGAAATCGAAAAAATGTAAAATCGATCCACCCTAAATTTGTGCGCATTTCCACTTATGTGACGTACCAACTTTAATGCCATGTACTGTATCTAAGAAACTATTTAACCAAACTTAACTTAACCTAACCTAGCCTTAGTGCCATCGAACCGAGAAGGACGTGATAATTAAACATTGAGCTACTCGCTAATCTAACCTAACTTAACCTAACCTAACTTAATTAGGACTAACATCTCTCTTCCGATGGTAAAACTGTCTCCAGATTTTTTAATATAAATTTTTTAATGATCCGAGGTACCAAAAGTGTTGCACAGAAAATGAAAACCAGGCAAGCTGAACTAATTAACATTTAACTGGTGTCTTCGTTGACTGCTAAAACCACTCAAGTTAACATATTTGAAAGTTACGCTGTAGGTCTACCCTTGTGGCTTGTTGTTTTAACCGCTTTTAAAAGTCATGAAAATTTGATTAAAAATCAGTTTGACCATGAATGATAGTTCTAGTCTGGTGTCTTCGTTAACTGTCATTTAGCCTTTATGCCTACTTTTCATGGGTTTGAAAAGTAGTCAAACATTATGTGGTATAATAGGATTATAAACACAAATGATTGGAATAATTTATTGCTGCAACTTAGGAGAATTACTTTTTTAGCTGGCAGTATTCGAGAATTTTCTTTTGTACAAGGTGGCTGAGAAGTTCCTATACCCCTAAGATATTAGGAATCCAGAATGTCTGTGTGCTCCCTCGTTTTCACAGCATAGAATGATACGTCGCCATGTCCTTCATTAACTTCATAGCTTCCTTAACAGTGCCATCAAAAAAGTATGGACCAACCACAGAGCGACCGTTTAATGTTGCCCACATGATAACATGAGCGAGTTGTGTTCAATTTCTTCAACGTAATGACGATTTTTTTCGACCAATGGAGACGTTTCGTGACCGGCTACTGCGATAAATAATGCATTCATCGCTGAAAAAAACCTTACATCGGGAAGGACTCGTTGTGAAGATACGGAACATTTCTTCGCAACATGTTTTCCTGTTATCCTTGTCATGATCAGTTAGTTCATTGGCAAAATTTTGACCCCACGGCCTAACTTTCAAGTCTTTTTTCCATATAATCTTTCATCGGTGATCTTGGGATGCCAAGCTCTAAATATCTTTTCCTTGTTTATTTCAAGGTGAGCGATTTGTCGATTCTTCAACTGCAGCACATGTTTCTTGTCGGGTTAGTGTTCTACCACTACGCGGTAAATCTTTTATGCAACCAGTGTCGAAGAGTTTTTTCCGAACGAAGACCGTAGTTACCAAACATCGTGACGATACTGAACATGTTGAGAATAGAGACGAACAACCTGAAGACAACGGTGAGAACTCCCACCACCTCGAACAAGCGTTAAAAATAGTCTTTCTAATACATTGAGAATAAAGGCCTAAGTCTTTTTAATCTATTGAGTGGTGATCCAATTATACACTGGTTTAACACAGGTGAAGTTATTGCTGAAATCTCAATGGTGCAGGGTTCGAACATCTTGTATGATTGACATCTTATATGATTTGATGAGAAAGTGGGAGAGACTACTCTTGCCAGGATGGGACTATATTAAAACAAGGTTACAGCAAATTAACATTCCAAAAACATTAGTTGATACCCAAAACAAAATATAAGCTCTGGAACAGATAACTCAAACCAGGCGCGGATTCAATTGCCCACATAGAGAAAGATTTCATCCACCTACTAAAATAAAATAAGCATATATATAAGTATATTTGAGCATATGAATTCATGCATTAACATATACATTTGATTTGTGTTATTTGTGAACAAATACAAGTACAAAAAAAAACTATTTTAACCCACCCACTAAAATTGCACAGGCCTGCGAATGAGAACTTTGTAAGAGTTGTTTTCTTACTAATAACTGATTTTATATAATTCAACTACGCTGATTTCGAATAAGGTGTCCATTTTTTTCTATCACGTAAGGATTTTCTGCAAACTGGAAGGGAAAAAACAACATAAAAATTATTTATTTCAATTTACATTAGGTACCTATTTCGCTTTGTTATACTAATTACAAATGCAAACAACTTTAAAAAGAAAGAAGACTATTAACGTCAACTACATATTCATCTTTATTTGTCCTGAGTTTTCTTGTGAGATCTATGCCTTTCAGTCTCGAATGTACGCGCTGTTCCTTTTCTTTTATGAAATAATTCTGGAATATCCCGCTTCAACATCCAGCAGTAATCAGCCATCATGCTGATGTCCCACCTTCCCTGATATCTCTTCTCCATTTCTTTGGTGTCTTGGTGAAACCGTTCTCCTTGTTCTTCGCTGAGTGCTCCGAGATTCTTAGGGAAGTAATCCAAGTGTGAATGTAAGAAATGTAATTTTAAACTCATATTACAACTCAACTCTCTGAACTTATTTAGCATGTTGTTCACAATGTTTTGGTAATTTGAGTACTTGTTGTTCCCCCAAAATTTGCTGATAACATCCTTAAAAGCAATCCACGCTTCTCTTTCAAGATTGTTCATTGTTCTTTCAAAGTGTTCATCCAAAGTCAGTTTTCTAATCTGGGGACCAACAAAAATTCCTTCTTCCAATTTTGCTTTCGAAAGAGTTGGGAATTTACCACACAGATACTTAAAACAATCTTCATCTTCGTCCAAGGCCTTAACAAATTGCTTCATGAAGCCCAATTTTATGTCAAGCGGAGGTAAAAGGACTTTCTTCGTGTCAACCAAACTTTCACGTTAAATGTTTTTAGAACCAGGTGTCAGGTTGACTCTGCGTGGCCATTCCTTTTTTATCCAGTGCTGAGTTCTTGCTCGGCTATCCCATTCACGCAAAAAACATGGAAACTTCGTATAACCTGGTTGTTGACCTAACAACATACAAATCACTTTTAAGTCTCCACAATGTAGCCAACCGTGTTCTTTGTATTTAACCTTAGCTAGAAGAAGCTCAAGATTTTCGTACGTTTCCTTCAAGTGAACCGAATGAGCCACAGGAACAAGTTACATACAAGTTACCGTTGTGAAGGAGAACACCTTTTAGACTTCTTTTGGAGGAATCAATGAAAAGTCTCCACTCATTTGGGTCATAGACTGCAGCTCCGAGCTTAAGTATTAGTCCCGAAACATTGTTGCAATATACCAGTGAATTTTCTGAGAAAAATATTGGATGAATTCTTTTTCTCGATTTCTCTACCAGTAAAATGACGTCCCGGGAGAAATAAGTTCTTTACACGAAATGGGATCCCAAAATCTCTGAAGAATCCTTGGGAGACACAAATCTCTTACCAAATCATTAAGTTCACTTTGTGTAAACAATTGGGGTTCACCAGATGTTTCTGTTTGAAAACAATCAATATCATCGTTTCCATCGTCATCAGACACCGAATCAGATGAAGTTATATCAAGAGTATTTGGTTTAGTAGGTACAGGTATACCACTATACCAGGTCCATGAGCAACAGGTCTTATAGCAGACTGAAAGTTTGGATAAGAAATTTCCTTTTTATTTTTAGTATTGTAGCCTTGCACGTTACCTCGCACGCACTAGACAGACTGACTCATCTCGTGGCTTGTCAATTACTTATATACTAGCGGTGCGTTTCTCGATTGTTTTAGAAGACGTTATGACGTCAGTTCTGATCTGGAAGCATTTATAGGCAGTAGTTTTTAATCAAAATTTAAGTGATTCAATTTTAATGAAAATTACTTACATATGTAATATAAAATATGACAGTTTGTGAAAAATCTGTATGTGATGGCGAAAAATGAATATTATTTTCGAAATCAGCGTGCAAAAATTACTATATAAGTGATAAAATATTTCGGACAACAAAACCATCGCAGGACTCTGTTTTCTTAGTAGTAGACCTGCCACACCAGAATACCCCTCCAACAGGTGCACCCGGTTTAATACTTTTGTAAAAGAGGAGACTCGTCAACACTCGGCCCTATCCACACGTTTCTAAACTATGTAAATGGGTGACGTATTAGACTTAGAGCATCGATATTACAATATTTCTAACAGGACATTTATACACTTCCTAAGCCTGTGTGAAGAAGATTCAAAATTACCAACACAAAAAGCACCATCGTTGGACACTGTATGGCAGGCAGATTTGACTGATATGCAAAGGTACTCGACGTATAATAATGGTTACAGGTATATTCTATTTATAATTGACGTATTCTCCAGATATAGTAGCGTTGATAAGTATTCGTACAGGGTAGTTATGTAAAGTTTACGGTTCTTTTAGAAAATTTTAACAAATAAAAAAATTTCTTTAACTCCAACATATAATGTAAAACACTAAAGAATTTGAGGAAAGTAAAGAGAAGTTAAAATACAAAAGTTTTTGTACATTTATTTACAAAATTATTCAATACTTTGTTTGTCCACCTTTTGCTTGAATGACTTCAATGAGTCGTTTGTGGTGTTTTTCAACAAGGTTTCGACATCTCTCAGTAGAAATTTTAGCCCATTCTTCTGAAGAGAAAATTGTTGCAATTCATTCAGATTCGAAGGTTTTTTTTTTCTTGCGGACAGCTTTTTCAAATCAAACCATAAATTATCGATTAAATTGAGATCTGGGTTCTCACTGAATCACTCGAGAAGCTTAACATTCTTTTGTTGAGTTATTTCATGGTGCTCTTACTTTTATGTTTTGGATCATTATCTTGTTGCAGCACCCAACTGCAACCCATTTGCAATTCCAGGAGTGAAGGCAATACATTTTCTTCTAAATATCCTGATATTTCTTCGAATTCAAAGTTCCATTGATGATAACACGCTTTCCTGGACCAGAAGCACTAAAGCATCCCCAAAGAAGCTAACTACCACCACCATGTTTAACCGTAGGGAGGATGGTTTTTCCCTCGAATGAAGTATTTCATTTCCCTCAAACATACTGTTGCTCATTGTTCCAGAATAATTCAATTTTGTTCTCGTTTGTTCTGAGAACTTTCTTCCAGAATGCAAATTCATTATTTTGATGATCCTTGGCATACTTTAAATGAGCTTCTTTGTGCGCTTCTCGCAGCAGAGGTTTTCTTCATGGAACTCTTCTATGCAGACCATTTTTACCAATGCTCGACGTTCAGTAGAGGGAGGGGCATCGTTTTTGGACAGTGTTAATGTTTGATAAACATCAGCTGCAGTCACTCGTGGATTCGCAGCAGCCATTTTTTTAATCCATCTAGCTATACGTTCTGAAATCTTGCAAGTTCATCCACACCTTGGTAGAGTTTTGATTGTTCCAAAACGTTTCCATTTCTTTATAACTGCAGCAACCGTCGTAAATGTTTCGACACATCCTGATTTCTTTTCTGTACAACTCTCTAACGTAAAGTTTAATCAGTATTTTCAATCTTTCATTTACTCAACCGGTGAACTCTGGAACAGCCTTCCTCAATCCATCTTTCCTCTGTCTGTGACCTCCAGTTTTTCAAACGTAGAGTGTCCAGGCATCTCAAAAACCATGGACCTGATTTGGGTCTCTTTTTTCTATTGGGGTCGTTTTGGGGGGCATTTGCCCGTGGCCCCTCCTTCCTGCATAAAAAATGTAATTCGAAGTTCTCCTCCTCTCTTCCGTTAATTCTTTGCAGATTCGTGTGCAGCAATAACAGATCTCTTAAGATCTGTAGACAGCGCTTTAGCACGACGACCCATTGCTTACTAATGGCTTGTACAGTCATCCGTCTTTCATGAACATTCACAGAGAAAATTCTAGAATTCAGAATGGTCAACAGTCTCTAATCAATAAACAGCCAACTATTGATCAAAATCTTAAATTCTTCATGCGTAAGGTGGACACAAAGAGTATTCAATAATTTTGTAAATAAGTGTATGAAAACTTTTGCATTTGAACTTTTTTTATTTCCCTTCAATTTTTTGATGTTTTGTATTATATGTTGGAGTTAAACTAATTTTTTTTTATTTGTTAAAATTTTCCAAATGAACGGTAAACTTTTCATAACTATCTTTTACATGGTACTAAAGATAAGGACGAATATAATTGAAATGTTTCCCTGTACGAATATTTATGAGCGCCACTATGTTTGTACTTCTTAAAAATAAAACGCCAGACGCAGTTGTTGAAGCTACAGTCTTTGATGTTAAAGAAAAATAGAATCCCAGCCTATTTCTGTACAGCTTTAGAGAAAGAGATTATAGGTCGTTTTCTTCAAAACCTTATGCGGAATTTAATATTAATTACACTGGGGAACAAATTTTAACTTTTTTTTTGTTTCTTGGACGTGAACAGGTCGGTCTTATAGGATTTTTTCCGCTGATTCCGAATATAGCCGTAGAATTTCTCTATCACCCAAGGTTACTGAGAAATTTGTATTTAATATTTATCAAAAAAGTGTATAGAAGTTAGTAAAAATACTTCATAAAAATTATATTAGTGGCAGATTGGCATTTAAAATATTCTTCTTAAAACTTCTTTGTCACTGATTTTCTCTTGTAGTTTTCATTAGGAGCTTCTCGCATCAATGTCCAGCAGTAATCAGCTAACATTGCCGGATCCCACCTCCCTTGGTAGCGTTTCTCCATAGTAGCTATATCTTGGTGGAACCTTTCTCCATGCTCATCGCTTACGTCGCCGAGGTTTTCAGGGAAGAAATCTAAATGGGAGTGCAAGAAATGGATTTTTAGTGACATATTACATCCCAATAACCTATATGCTTCAATATATGCTCTCTGATTTGGGGACCAACAAAGATCCCTTCTTTTATCTTTGCATCGCTAAGTCGTGAAAACTTTTTCTTCAAATATTTGAATGCCTCATCTTCCTTGTTCATTGCTTTGACAAAATTTTTCATGATGCCAAGTTTGATGTGAAGTGGCAGTAAGTACATTTTCTTGGGGTCAACTATGGGTTCATGAGACACATTCTTCAGTCCTGGGATACATTTTGACGAAGTGGCCAATCCTTTACAAAATAATGCGAATCTCTGGCTCTGCTGTCCCATTACAAAGGAAGCAGCAGAACTTCGTATAACCGAGCTGCATTCCCAGAAGAAGCGCAACGACTTTTAAATCCCCACATATATACCAACGAAACTGGTCATAATTAATCTGCTGAAGGATGAGTTTCATATCTTCGTAAGATTCCTTCATGTGGACAGCGTGCCCTACAGGAATGGAAGGGTATTTATTTCCATTGTGAAGTAGTACAACCTTGAGCTTAGCTTCGAAGAGTCAATAAATAAACGCCAATCTTCAGATTTGTGCTCATGACCGAGAGCTAACAGCAGTCCATTTACATTATTACAGTAGCATAAACCCATGACGAGGAGAAATACTGCATCAGATCTTTTTGGCGAGTGCGGAACGCCGATATGCTTGTATCTTTTGCCAGCAAATTCCATTCACGTAACCTGGAGCCCAATAATTCCGCTTTCTTTTTCGGAAGGTCCAAATCTCTCACGAGATCATTCAGCATAACCTGCGTTATCATACGTGGTTTATTTGATTCAGGTTGCTGAAAGTCTGTATCTTTAGTGTCATCAATTTCCATTGGTTCAACTTCAGACTCTTCATCCAGTGTCCATGACTTTGGGGGAGTTGGAATTGGGTTATCATCGTCATGTAGTACTGGTCTCATGGCAGATGCAAGATTTGGGTATTGAATTTTATGTTTATTTGTGGCAGAGAATCCTGAAACGTTAGTCATACAAAAATAGCAATCCGTTAGGTGATCCTTGGGCTCTCTCCAAATCATTGGTATGGCAAATGGCATAGATTTGCGGGTACCTTTAATCCAACCCTAAGAGTGACGGCACAGGAAATGCATGAGATATGAGGTGCCCAGGATTGTCTTGGTCGCCTACCTTACATCCAAAATAAAGTTCGTAAGCCTTCTTCACGAGTGGGTCATCGTCTTCCTCTGTGCCATTATGGTCAGTTCTCCACATACGTAGCAAAATGTATCTCTGGAATTAATACAGTTTCGATTCATGCTGGCGGAAATTATTGAAATCACGGAAAACTTTTTGGAATGAAAAACCAATTTTTTCTACTATGAAAAATTTTAAAATTTGAGCAAAACTTGAAAAAAATTTCTTTCTTTTTATTAAAAATCTGTTTGTTTAAATAGCTATATTTTTTAATGCAAAAAATACTATTAAATATAGTTAACCTGGAAAAAAAAGAAAGTAAAATTAAATTAGTACACTTAATTTTAACTAATATTTTGGGAAAACTCTGAGTAAATGGAAATATTATTTTCTCGAAAACTATGGGTGATAGAAAACTTCTGAAACCATATTTGGAATCAGCATCAAAAGTTCTATAAGAAACACCAAATAGTTTTCAAGAAACAAAAATGTTGTTCCCTAGTGTTATTAGAACAGCAACTCATTGCATAAAGCGTCTTTAGCCGAAAGGTTACAGCAAACCATTAAGGAACGCATACATCGTTAATTTAGTGACAAAAATACTTACAGATTACCTAGACATTCCGAGTCAGTTAGCATCATCGTACAATCGCTTTTATCATCGGATGATTGGGACATCTCCTAATGAAGTTTTTAAAAGAGGCCTGTATACAGAACTGAAAAATAGCACCAGAACAGCAATCCTCGTAGAACGTTTCAAAATCGATATTATATACGTGTTTCACGACCAGGAGGAAAGTTCGCGAAAGGTTTTGAATAATGTTAGACACAGAAAATTTTTAAAGTTTGGTGCATCAAGCATAACGGAGAAGTGGTTATGTACTGTGTTGACGATGTAAATGGAGAAAAAATTGAAGGTGGTTTCTACAGCGAGGAACTTCAGAAGGTTGCGCTCAATTTAGTTAAAAAGATGTCTAAAATTGAGAAATTTTAGGCAGTAAAGGTTCAGGAAAAAGAAAAGTGTACTTGGTAAAATGACTTGGTTACCGAGGGAGTTTCAACTCCTATAAAAAAGCTAATGTATTAATGAGACTCTGATAGTATGCAACATGACTTCTGACCAGTTCTCCGTCACACTGCCTTCCTCAGCCTAGCTGGACATGTACCAGCAACAATACTATGGCCAACTTCACAACAGATTTGCATAGGCCTATTGATTTGGAACGTGAGTCATACGAGGTGGGATTGTGTGAATTTCGACTGAATGCCAAGCTGAATGGCCCTGGGCATTTAAGAGCACAGAGGATATTGTACAAGACCTAAATATGAGCTTCAATAAATCTAAACTTACAAATGATCTACAATGCTGTGAGAAAAGATTAGGACACCTCATTTACTTTTGTACTTTTCGGATTTACTGTGATGTTAATTGGAACATTTCTTTAAATTAATCATTTTGAACTATATCATTGGAAAGGAAATTTTGTGGGCTTTTTAATGATATATATAGTTCAAAATGATTAATCTAAAGAAATGTTCCTAAATTAACATTAGAGTAAATCTGAAAAGTACAAAATTAAATGAGGTGTCCTAATCTTTTTGCACGGCATTGTAGTTTCCGAAATCTTACGGGTGGCATAGGTTGCAGGATCGGAACATGCTCTAATGTTAAGAACAGACGAAAAGAAATATTAGGGACAGAAAGTGTTCAAAATTCTATTAAATGAAAGATACAATTTTGTTTTCCAAAGAAATACTTTTCATGAACTATCGGATGATAAGGCCAGCTTATTATACCGCCTAAAACCGGGTAATATCGTCGAACATCAGTTTATTGGGAATAGTCAGGTGCGTTTGCTATGCATTACGCATATTCCTGATCATGGTGGAAAAATTTGAGCATGACGTAGGATAATCCCATTATGTCAAAGTTGCTTCTAACCTACTAAATAGTATTGTGATACATATAAGAACGGTTGTAGGTCAAAACTATCCAATCGGTTCCAGGAGCTTAACAGTGAAACTTCGCTCTCGATGTGTTACAGTATGATATAAAAACCTTCAGTGCTGTACCGTGTGTGAGATACCAACGCAGTAATTGCCTTGGTTGGATTTTTTCTTCTGTACTACGAACGGCTTTCCCCCATGGCCGTAACTACCTATGAGGTCACCGAGGTCCGGACCTCGGTAATTATTTCCTAAAAAAAAAAAAGAGACTGGAGACTGAACCGTTCTCCGTGTATGAAACGCATATTACCGCTTTTCTTTTGAAAAGAGGGAGCGTCGACCATTTTGTGTTTTGTGTTTAGTGTATAGCTTGGGTTGTGTTTGTAGATGTCATTTTGGTCTGAATTTTGCTCGTCCCGCCGCGCTCGAAAAAAATCTGGACCTCACTAATTTCTAAACCCTAGTTACGGCCCTGCTTTCCCCTTACTAAAGAGTGATGCAAAATATCTCAGTTAGAAGGTTCTAGAATCAGATATTAACATGGTTGAAGATGTGATGGCTGGTGTCAAGCCTAAAGAAGCTTTGAAAAGAGAATTGTCTTACGAGAAATTAAATTATTGATGACGCTTCAAAGTTGTGAAAAGGAGAGTGCGCGGTGAAGGGGTTAGAAAACGACAAAGAAAAATGAAACGTCCAGCGAAGAAGTAGATGCACACGTCACCTCGAGGTGTAAAACGAAAAAGGATCAAAGCGATGCTCTAAACGTGTGAAGCCTACGGTCGACTTTAACTGATATAAACACCAATTTTGAACAGCTGTCTCTCAGAGATATTTGTGGCTCTACAATGAGAGGTAGGAGCTGGTAATCGCCCTAAGCAGTTCAGCATGTCGCAGCTAGTCCATCAACACAGCAACTAGTGCTGTGAATCGGAACTCGCCCTTTTTTAACATTCCACCCACTCAGACATCTATAGAGGACTCCGATTACGTCACGATTAACATCCTCAATAGTTAGATCGTGGGCGCTCCTATAGAGTTCGTTATATCCAGCACAGGTTCATTCTTTTTTGATCCCAGTAATATATATCTGTAAACAAAAGTACTAATAGCACACTCTGATGGGACAGTGATCAGGCAATGCGATGTATATTTAAACCAAGTGAATGTTTCTGCAGGTTCCAATTACACTCGTCAACAAAGATTTTTCATCAGAGTAAAATTTGTGGTGGCTGGATAGCATTTTTCACGCTGATTCCAAACTGCATTCAGATTTTTTCTAGCACGTATAGTTTTCAAGATGAAGGCATATATATAACTACACAGATTTAACCATTTTAAATAGGCAAAATACTAATATTTCAACATTTGATTGTGTTTATTTTATTGTGTTTTTTTAGTTTATTCATCTTATTTATTTCAATTATCTTAATTATACATCTTATGTATTTCAGGTGTGAGCTTTTACGTCTAGCAGCATTGTGATTCAGGCAACAACGCCGTGCTTTGTGTGTCAAAAGATCAGTCCAGTCCAAGAACTTGTTGTGTCAAGTTGGTGTACATTTTTTTTGAATTTATAGTTTGCTCGGGTCAGTCAACATGCCTCGACAATGTAAGAATGACCCGACAAGTTCTGTTTCGTATGCGACCAGTTGACAACTAAAACACAGCGACGAAGTATACAACCGACATTAAGAAAATATACAAGCTATACTTTGGTTGCCATCTAGGTGACCAAGATAAACCATGGGCGCCACATCAAATCTGTTCTGGCTGTTCAAATGGATTACGTGATTGGCTTAACAAAAAGAAAGCTTCAATGCCATTTGCCATACCCATGATATGGAGGGAGCCGAGAGATCATCATGAAGACTGTTATGTTTGTAGTGTGAACTTAATGGGGTTTTCTGCCAAGAACAAACACCAGATTGTATATCCAAACTTGGATTCAGCACGTAGACCAGTAAAACATGATGAAACATTGCCCATTCCAATTCCCCCAAGTGATAGGCTAGATTCTATCATAGATGACATGGAAAGTGATGAAGGTGCAACTGGCGTTTCCGGACCATCTACAGAACTAGAGTACACTTTTGAAGGTAGACATTTAGAGCCTAAAAAGTTAACCAAGGACAGTTGAATGATCTTGTTAGAGACTTATCGCTGTCTAAAGAGAAATCAGAGCTTCTCGCCTCAAGACTAAAGGAGAACAATTTACTTGAGAACAATGTTCGTATTAGTTACTAACGAAAGCGGAATTTTGAATTAACACCATTCTTTTCAGTAGACGGTCCTCTCTGTTATTGCTGTGACATCAATGGACTATTTACAGCCATATCTCAGACGTATGTGGCATCTGAGTGGCGCCTCTTTATTGATTCGTCGCAGAGAAGCCTGAAAGCAGTTCTTTTGCATAATGGTAATATAATGCCATCCATCCCCATTGCCCATTCCGTCCATCTAAAAGAGACATATGACAATATGGATATACTACTTAAGGCAATCAAATACGACAGTCATCAATGGAATGTTTGTGGAGATCTAAAAGTTATAGGAATGCTTATGGATATGCAGTCAGGATTCACAAAATTTTGTTGTTTCCTTTGCCTGTGGGACAGTTGCGCCACTATAGAACATTACACCAAAAGTGACTGGCCACTTAGGTATACATATGTCCCAGGGATAAGCAATGTCCAGTCTGTCCCTTTAGTAGATCCCCGAAAGATCTATCTGCCACCTGTTCACATTAAACTTGGTTTAATGAAGAATTTTGTTAAAGCAATGGGTAAAGTCAATTCTGAAGGGTTCCAATACCTTTCAAGGAAATTTCCGAAGGTTACTGCAGCAAAATTGAAGGAAGGAATTTTTGTTGGGCCACAAATAAGGGAGGTTTTGAATGACACTGAATTTGAAAAAGTCCTAAGTCCGCTGGAATTGAAGGCTTGGCTGGCGTTCAAATGGATATGTGAAAACTTTCTTGGAAGCAACAAGTCACCTGCGTATAAGGATGGAGTCAAGAACCTCCTTGATGCCTTCAAAGAAATGGAGTGTCGAATGTCGTTAAAAATTCACTTCCTGCATTCCCACTTAGATTTCTTTCCTGAAAGCCTTGGTGCAGTGAGTGACGAGCAAGGAGAGCGCTTCCATCAAGATATTCAGATGATGGAGAAGCGCTACCAAGGATATTGGAATGAAAGCATGATGGCGGACCATTGTTGGATGCTGTATCGTGACAATCCAGGCCAAATTTACAAAAGGAAATCACACTCACAGCGCTTTTAATAAAATAATGTATATATTCTTTATTTATAAGTACATTGAATAAGGTATATGATGTATTTGTTGTTTAGCATTGCTAAGTATGATCTATACATCCATAAATTTTCTTTAGCAATATCAAAAACTTAAAAATATCAAAACCAGTGTATCTATATAACTCTACGTGCTAGAAAAGAAATAAAACCAGATTCGGAATCAGCGCGAAAAATGCATTAAGAAAAGTGTGATCATGTTTGTGATGAGAAGAAAATGTTTCATTTTGTTGGCCAGTGTTATTACCATTACCGCGCATACTTAGACACTTTTTTAAATTATTCAAAAGGTGCCAAGGAAACCTATTTGTGTGCCTCAGGTTATTATGCCCCTGAAGCAGAAAAAATGTAAAAGAGAAATGCAAAAAAAATCGAAAAAAATTATATTTGATTGTTATGCACATCTACAGAGCGACTTCTTATTCAAAGAAAGACTTTTGGTGATCGCAGTTCAGATGAAAATTTACCACAGAGAATACTTGTGGCAATGAGTGATCATGACACTGTTTCAGGCAAATATAAAAAAAAATCCTCATTCAAATTTGAAAATTTTAACTTAAAGAATATAGCACTGATGGTGAATGGAACCTCTGTCAATAGAACTCTAGAAACACAATCCTCTACTGAAGATGAAATTTCACTGTGTTCGCGAGGGTTCCACAATTTATTTCTTGGTGTAAACGGTTGTAGCAATGTTGGAATAGGTGTTTCAGTGGACGACTATATAAACAGGACTAATGTCGACGCCTCCGTCATTTCGGCTGGTCACTGCTGGGATGCTTGCACGCATTTAAATTGTCAAAAAACAGGGACATTTGGCATTAAAATTGGAATTTAGCAAACACTTAGGTAGCCCTATTACTGTGCTACTCTACAGTATCTAGAACAGGGCTTCCCAACCTTTATCATGTGCGACCCCGAAAATCATGTTCACATAATTCACGACTCCAAACTGGTCGAAGTTCGACAAATTCCCCAAAAGATAAAATCATAAAAGAAAATACTTTGCATTTAGAAGCTGACTTCCAAAACTGTAATAGAGAATATTATAAAAAATACAACCACGTTATTATAACTTAAATATATTAGGACCTATATATATAGGGTGATTCATAAATGTGTTTCATAAATCGTGGGGTGTATTCTGGAGACAAAGTAAAGAAGACCATATAAGCATAGGTTGAGAAACCCGTAGATTTCGAGCTATAGCACACGACAGAAAAATGAAACTCCTAAAGGAATATCTCGATGCTGTGTATCCTGACAGGTGGAAATCCTCTGATTATTACTTGTGGGGTCATTTAAAAAGCCTAGTTAATGTTCCAGAAGTCCGAGCACGTGATGAATTGCGGCAACGAGTTCAAAACAATGCGAAACGATCCGCAATACTGCAGGATATTTTGAGTGTGTTAGACAATCACTGGTGCGACCTGCTGAAGCATGCATTCAAGAAGTAGGAAGGAATTTCGAACATTTACGTTAATGAAGCAAATGTCTCACACTGTGTATTTGCATAAAATGTAAAAATCTTTAGGAGTTTCAGTTTTCTGTCGCGTGCTATAGCTCGAAACCTTCGGGTTTCTCGACCTATGTTTAAATGTTTTTTCTTTACTTTTGTCTCAAGAATGACCCTGCTATTTATGAAATACATTTATGAATCACCCTTTATATATAATAACAATTTTATATATACACAGGCCTTCAAAATTATCGAAACACTTTTTAAAATGTTGATTATGTAATAATAATATAATTCTTTTAATTCTTTTTGTACGTTACAGGAAGTAAAATGATATGTCTGTTCAATTAAGGAGCTTTCAAATGTGGTTTTATTACATGAAGACTTACGAGCAATCAATCAAAATTGAAAGAAATTGTATTTAATGGTGACATCACGTTTTGATTAAAATAATTGTTTATGGTCACAGAAATATTGATATTAGTGGTTAGAATATTTTTATGTTATTTGTATTCATACATTTTATCCCATTTTCCTTCAAAAATGTAATTTGACTCGTGAAATCTGCACATTGATTGGTAACATTGTGCCCTTCTCTTAAGGATATCTCTGTATAATGACTTGCAAAGGAAATATCATACGAAAAGGAAGAGCTCGGAAAAAGAAAACAAATACATGATTTTATTGAGGAAATGCAACAGAAAGAATACTAGCGTTCGAATAGCTGCTGAAGTCAGTGCATCACGCAATAGCAGCACTTCTACTTTAACATCGAAGAGACGTTTGAGGGAGGTTAGTTTAATGGGCCAGGTTGTTACCAGAAAGCCAATTTTGCGACGAAGAAATAGAGCCAAACGTTTGAAATTGGCATAAAATCACAAAAAATGGTCGCTCCAAGACTGACAAAAGCGGCTTTCTAGTAGCAACCCGACCCATTAAACTAACCTCCCTCGGACATCTATTTGCTGTTGAAGTAGAAATGCTGCCTTTGCGTGATGCATTCACTTCAGCAGCTATTCGAACGCTAATATTCTTTGTTGCATTTGCTCAATAAAATCATGTATTTGTTTTCTTTTTCCGAGCTCTTCCTTTTTCGCCGTCGGCTTACTTTGTTCATTACACTCCCATTTTGCGAATGACAAGAGACAGTTTTGCTTACCGTGGAGAATGAAACTACCACTTTATTGGCTATTTGTCTCTGTAGTTCTTCATCAAGAAGGTATTAATTAATCACAAAAAATGGTCGCTCCAAGACTGGCAAAAGCGGCTTTCTAGTAGCAACCCGACCCATTAAACTAACCTCCCTCGGACATCTATTTGCTGTTGAAGTAGAAATGCTGCCTTTGCGTGACGCATTCACTTCAGCAGCTATTCGAACGCTAATATTCTTTCTGTTGCATTTGCTCAATAAAATCATGTATTTGTTTTCTTTTTCCGAGCTCTTCCTTTTTCGCCGTCGGCTTACTTTGTTTATTACACTCCCATTTTGCGAATGACAAGAGACAGTTTTGCTTACCGTGGAGAATGAAACTACCACTTTATTGGCTATTTGTCTCTGTAGTTCTTCATCAAGAAGGTATTAATTAATCTCGAGTCTATTTTCGTATGATATTTCCTTTGCAAGAGTCATTATACAGAGATATCCGTAAGAGAAGGGCACAATGTTACCAAACAATGTGCAGGTTTCACGAGTCAAATTACATTTTTAAAGGAAAATTGGGTAAAATATATAAATACAAATAACAGAAAAACATTCCAACCAATAATATCAATATTTCTGTGAACATAAACGATTATTTTAATCAAAACGTGATGTCACCATTAAATACAATTTCTGTCAATATTGATTAATTGCTCGTAAGTCTTCGTGTAACAAAACACCACATTTGGAAGCTCTCTAATTGAACAGACATATCATTTTACTTCCTGTAACATATAAAAAGAATTAAAAGAATTTTTGTATTATTACATAATCAACATTTTAAAAAGTGTTTCGATAATTTTGAACTCCAATGTGTGTATATATATAATATATATATATATATATAAGCACAGCGTTTATTATGTGTGGGAACGGCCCGGATTTCAGTTGTTATATGCAACTACAGTCATGAGTGATAAATATCTTGTAGGACGGCCGTAGGAAGAGAAGTGAAAATAAAATTATCAGGTCGGTTCGGGACCCCATATATGATCTTCGCGACCCCAAGGTTGGGAAGCCCTGATCTACTGTACAATCACAAGGCCTGATTGAAATTGATCGGTTTAGATCGGGTGATAACGAACTTTTAATAGACAAAACTCACAATTAGAGGATTGTGAAGAAGGGTTACTTTACGCGAAAAAATTTCATAGTCATATACGCAAAGAATGAAGTGCTGAATGTAACCAAGAAGAAAGACACCGTCGAATTTAAACTTAATACCGATATATCGACAGGACTCGGGATTCACTGGATTGGTGTATTAGGAGACAGCAAATATGCTGGTACTATGACACATGGTATGTCCCTGTTTCATGAACCAAGTATCGCGAAATTCCTAAAACAACTGCATGCATCTACCGTTATTACGAATCTTTACAGGCATCACAGCATTTTCAGTACAGTAATACCGCGCTTCTTTACGGAAGGGTTACGTTCCGGAAAGCGGGTTTCCGTATATCGAATCATATTTTCCCATAGACTCCCATTATATATTTGAACATACGTTCCTACGGAACAAAATCTTAATTCTACAATGTAACACAAACATAATAACGCAACAAACTTTATTAACTCTGTATTTATTACTGTATATTATATTTGTATAGTACTTAATAATAAAGTGAAGAAAAGTAAGAATAAGGGTGTCTGACTATCAGTGGAGACGTGTGAGGCAGCGGGAGGGTTGAAGGAGAGACGGGAGGTTTGGAGGAAAGACGGAAGGGAAGGTTTTGTGGTGAGCACGAGCCGCTAGTACGAGCAACTGCTTGCGTAAAATTAGAATATATTAGCTATTTTAGTGACTGATGAATTTTTAGACTCAAATTTCTGTCATAACGAATCTTACTTCCATTATATTGAATTTTATTCCCTTATTAATCATTTCCGTTAAAGCGAAATTCCGTAAATTGAATTTCTGTAAAGCGAGGGCTTATGTATGTGGTGAATACTGCTTGCTCTTTTTGATTCACATGTCAAAGGGTTATTCTGCTGAAGATTTTTTAGAAATTTTTAGCAAATGTGATTCTTGTTTAAGTGATGTATTTGTATGAAATCAAATGAAATGTCTCTTTCCGTTTGTGACTTTAAAAAAAATAAAAAATTGTGTAATGCATTAAGAATTAAGGTTTTCCTTTTTTATATTTCTTATGTGCCTTGTAAACTCTGGAAATATTTATTAATGGAGATATTTATTAATTCTTAAGGATATAATCAATACATGTGTAAGTCATATATATTTATTCTGTGCATGATTGAATTAATCTAACCTATTAAAATATATTTGTCCACCAATGTAACTTCTTTAAATTAACAAGTATCTTATTTTCTGTATTATTATTTCAAAAAACGTGAATAATGCTCAAACTATTTTAGGGAAGCATTGAAAATTACTTTCGTTACGCTTTAAATCATCGCAGAAAACATATTGAAACTTGTACTAGAAAACTGTATCGTAAATCATACTGTAATTAATTCCGATATAATCAATTTCGTAGTAACCAGCAAAATACATGCGCCTATATAGAGGGTGTCCCAAAAAAAACTATATACTCTTTATAGCATCATATATTTTATAATTTAAAAAAAAACCAAACAATATATTGTTATAGCAATTGCCAATGAAAGGTAAATTAGTAATCTAAGTGATCAAAATGTTATAGCGAGTTGTTTGCATATAAAATTTAATTAACTACGCCAAGTACTCAAAATGTTCTCCGGCGGCATGAATTTTTGAATGCGTCGACTAACTGATTCGCAGACATGGACTAATGTGGATGCTGTGATGGTCCCGCACTTTTCCCTAATTACATCCTTAAGGTGTTCGAGTGTTGCAGGTCTTGTACCATAAACTGCATCCTTTAGGTAGCCCCACAAGTAAAAATCAAGTGGAGTCAAGTCCGGTAAACGTGGAGGATACTCAACGCTTCCTCTTCGTCCTATCCAACGGTTAGGCAACGTTTCATCGAGGTAACTTCTGACATCACAATGATAATGAGGGGGGGCTCCATCTTGTTGAAAGTAAAAGTCGTCGTTTCCAAACAACTTCCGAACTGCAGGTATAATTTCTGTCCGCAGCATGTCGAGATATGCGACACCGGTAACTGTCCCATTAAAGAAAAATGGTCCAACCAAACCCCTGGATGATCTACAGAAGAAGAGAAAAGAGAATAAGGGGTTAAGTAAGGAGCAACACCTAACATTCATTCAGAAAAAGAGAAAAAGAGACTCACCATCATCATCCGCCGGCCACTGCCGACAAGTCAAAAATAGTAGGAGAGAATAGGAGAGGGGTGAAAGATGAAAAGACGTAAAATAAGAACGCTTACAAACCATGCAAACACAGTCTTAACTCACTGTCATACCATGCAAATTACAAACATGCAAGAAAAAGAGAGTTACAGACATGCAAAGTAAGGAGAGGATAAAGAAAAAAAAAAAAAGTAGGTAAAGTTAAACAAAAAGTGGGTTAGTTTACGCTACGAGCTACATCTACGTTCGTGTTAGTCTAATTTTTTTTTTTTTTTATTGCTGGCATCACACACTGGCATGTCAAGCTGGCATTCATCGTCAACAGACTCATCCCCGAGCACCACCACCAGAACTCCTGTTGCTAACTGTTTTTTTTATTTTAAACAACGTTAATACTTTTAAAATGTCTGTCAAGACGGTTCTTAAACATATTAACGCTGGTAGAATGAATGACTGACGCGGGAAGATTATTCCATTTATCAATTACTTTAAACGTAAAGAAGTTTTTAGCGATATTAGTAATGAAACGTCTGCCACGCAACTTAAATCCGTTATTGCGAGTATTACTATTATCGAAAGTGAACAATTTGTCAAAATTTACGTTATCGATGTTATTAACGATTTTGAAAATTTCAATAAGCTCCCCCCTTAATCTCCTAGTTTCGAGTGAATACAGGTCTAGCTCTTTAATCCTATCTTCATAAGGCTTGTTGCGCAATGACGGAATAAGTTTCGTGGCACGACGCTGAACCCTTTCTAACCTATCAATATCCTCACGCAAATACGGGCACCAAAACTGAACGGCATATTATAAATGAGGCCTGACTAGGGACTTGTAAAGGGGCAATATAATATCCTTCGATTTAAATTCGAAATTACGCGCTATGAAGCCTAACATCCTATTAGCTTTTGCGCAAGACTCCAGGCACTGGTTCCTAACCTTTAAATCCTTAGATACGTGTACGCCTAAATCTACTTCCTCGTCAACGCTCGCTAACTCCCTATCATCCATCGTGTACGTGTAATTATTGTTGCGAGAACCTATATGCAAAACTTTACATTTATCTACGTTAAATTGCATCTGCCACTTATCTGTCCACTCCATAATCCTATTTACATCGTCTTGGAGCCTATTACTATCGTCCTCGTTAACAACCTTACCGCCTATTTTAGTATCGTCGCGCGAATTTTGACACGTTACTAATCAATCCTACATCTATGTCGTTAATGTAAATTACGAATAGCAATGGGCCTAACACTGAACCCTGTGGGACACCGCTACCTACATCTAACCACCCCGATTCACTACTATTAACTACGACCCTCTGTCTCCTAGCACGAAGCCATTCTTCTAACCAGTTAGCTACCTGACCGCGTATACCGTGCGCTTTGACCTTCGCAATTAGTCTCCTATGCGGAAGTGTATCGAACGCCTTTTTAAAATCTAAATACATAACGTCAGCTGCTCTATGCCTATCGTATTCGCGCACTATTTCGTTATAAAATTCTAACAAATTAGTTAAACAAGACCTATGGCGTCGAAACCCATGCTGACTACTATTAATCAAATCTCTACTTTGTAAGTGATCGATGATACGATCCCTAACTACGGATTCCAAAAGTTTACCGACAATTGACGTTAAGCTAATGGGCCTATAATTGCTAGCTCCTGCGCGGTCGCCTTTTTTAAAAATTGGCGTGACGTTAGCTAATTTGAAGTCATCAGGAATAATCCCCGTTTCGAGTGACTGATTAAAAATCTTCGTTAAGGGGCCTACGATAACGTCTTTCAAATCTTTCAAATGTCTGGGATAAAAAGCGTCAGGGCCTGGAGCCTTGCTAACTTTTAGCCTATCGATATAATGCGCAATCTCACCCTCGTAAACAGTTATTTCATCCAAAATAGTCTCGCTACTAAATGGAACGATATCGTCCACGTCAGGGACATTATTTACGTCTTCTATGGTAAAAACTGTCGCAAAATACCCGCCATCGCCTGAGCGTCAGAAGCCAAAGCGCCATTAACATCCACTAGAGGGCCTATGTTATCTTTTACCGGCTTACGATTATTTACGTATTCAAAAAACTTTTTTGGATTAGGTTTACTATCTGCAGCTATAAGTATGGTTAATGTACAGCATTACACCCGTCTCCCTTTCGAGGTGAAATTTATGTTTTTCCTATGGTTTTTGATGTGTTTTGAACGAATCTGACCTTCAAAACCGTCGAAAATGACTCGTTTTTGAGATAACCCCCCTCCCCCCAGCCGGCAATCGAAAAAGAGTCATTTCCGACGGTTTAGAAGGTTAGATTCGTTTAAAACATCAAAAACCATAGGAAAAACAAATTTCACCTTCAAAATTGACCTAACCTAACCTAACCTAATCCTAACCTAACCTATCCTAACCTAAATCACTTATAGTCTTGTAGGCAGCCCAGGAATCACTATAAATCACAGAGCCAGGCCTAATGTACTTCTGAATGAGTGGAATGAGTGTCCCATTCCGGTAGGAAAGTAATTCAAATTCGAAATGGATGGAGCGCAGTGATTGGGCAGACATGTAACAAACACACAAACGAACGTACGAACACACAAACGAACGTACGAACACAAACGAACGTACGAACACACCAAAAAGATGTTTATATCTCGAAAACGAAGCATTTGCGACGGAAACGCTATAGAAGGAAAGTGTCTTAGAATTAAAAAATCTACTTAATGAACATATAATAATTGCTGGACGTTAGACGGGTGTAATAGTAGAATAATACCATAAGTATCTCTAAATTACGCTTGGCATTCCTAACTGATCTTTTAACCTGACGCCTAAGCTCGATATATCTTAAAGTTAGCTGCCGTGCCATTGCGCTTACTAAGTCTATACGCTCTATTACGCTCGTTTATAAACTCTATTTCCCTAGTCCACCACTTCGGCCTACCACGATTTCTAGCGCGCTTAGGCCTACGAGGAATAAACTCCCTTTCAATATTCCTAAAACTTTCTTTAAACGCCACCCAATGCAAATTTGTGTCATTGCCCACAAAATAAGTTATCCCAGTCCACTACGCTCATCCTATCCGCAAAACTATCAAAATTAGCCCTACGAAAATCAGGGACTTCTATTACGTTACTATCCTGGGTGTTTTTTATCGCTAACTTAAACCTAAGAATTTGATGATCACTACATCCTAAACTCTCGCCTACTTCTAAACCTTCGACTATATTCTCGCCGTTCGTCATCACCAAATCTAAAATATTGTCACCGCGCGTTGGTTCGGTAACTATCTGTCGTAAAAAGTTATCGTCCATAAACTCAACCAATCTCAAACCCTCCTCATTACCAGTAAAATTCTTGTAATTAACATTAGGGCAGTTAAAGTCCCCGACAATTATACTATTCCGATTGTCAATAAAATTACCAAGAAGTGAGTAAAATCTAGTATCTGTATCGAGGGGTTGAACGGGAGGTCTATAAACAACAAGAAAATTAAAACTAATACTACGCGCCCTAACTTCAACACATATCGCATTAATTGCTGCCGAAAAATCTAACTTAACCTCGATAGCCCTAAGGGAATTACGAATGTACAGCAAAACGCCTCCACCAAACCTATGTAACCTACCATTAGTAAAGAGTTTAAAACCCGGTATATCAAGTTCCCCCAACAAGTCCCGAGTCACGGTATTTAACCAAGTTTCAGTGATAGCAACTATATCATAGTTGCCGGAATAAATTATCGCCTTAAATTCATTTAATTTATTTCTAATACTACGCGCGTTACAATAAAAGACGTTTAAGTTATTTTTTACCACGGGCCGGAGTTTTAAACTATTTTTCACGTCAGGCCCGCGTTCCCCGGACCCACAACGTTTAAAGAAGCCTTCGACCTATACAGCTTTCGCACGTTTTCGTCTATTAACCTACCTAGCTTAGCATTACCTATTTCATTAAAATGCATCCCATCTTTTATAAAAAGTCTAGGGTCACTGAATTCGGACCACAGCTTTACGAAGGGTACATTTTCCTCAGCACAAAACTCTTCTAATTTGTTATTCCAAAATATTGTTTTTGACGTAATTCTAAGACCCAACCCGTGCCTAGGGGTAATACCTAGAACTAAAGACCTATCTGACATCGCCTTCAAGGACCTAATTAACCCCCTATATCTCTCCAAAAGGTCAGGCACTCTCGTATCGGGCCTATACGAGTCGTTGCCTCCTACCATCGTCACCAACATTGAGTGACGGGAGGCAACGTCAATCCTATCCACTTCGTTTCTAACTCTGTCAACCCTGGCCCCTGGGAGACAGACCCTCCTCCTCTTGGTTGGATGCCGTTCAACGAACTCTTTGTGGATCTTTTCCGTTTGACTGCCGCCATTGAAACATAATTAAACTTTTTGTATTTTGTATTTTAACTGAAATGTCTTGATGATACAAAATAAGTTACTTTATAAAAAAGCTTTTCTTAATTTCCCCTTCAAATTTTGTTTCTTATAAACAATTTTAATTACTTTCAAGATCCATGCTTAATTTTTAAGTTTTAATCGTGTACTCAGAAAAATAAGGGGATCACCTGAAGCTCAGGGCCTCCAGCCTTCTTTAGTTAGCTTTATGAGGCTAACTAACAAAAATATCACGACCTAACCTAACCAATCGTCAAGGTCGTACAGTTGACCTAACGATTGGTTAGGTTAGGTCGTGATATTTTCGTTAGTTAGCCTTATAAGGCTAAGTAAAGAAGGCTGGGGGCACTCACCTCTTATGTTTCAATGGCGGCAGTCAAACTGAAAAGATCCCTCTTTGTCAATGTGGCGCACTAAAGAGTCCCCGATTAAAATAGTTTCCCCCTCATTCACGTCCCTTTCCAAATGGGCGAAAGGGTTCGAAACCTCGATAGGGGGGGAATTCGTATCACCTAACTAACGTACGCGGCCTAGCTCCACCCTTAACCTCTCTAAATCCCTTGCTATCGACTACTCTCGGACTAACCTTAACCTCTTCCTCAACTCTATCTAACCTTCCCGACAAGCTACCTAAACTAGAAACTAGGTTACGCACCTCACCCTTCAAATTACTAACGTCTTCAACGTTAGTATTGGTTCTTATAAACAATTTTAATTACTTTCAAGATCCATGCTTAATTTTTAAGTTTTAATCGTGTACTCAGAAAAATAAGGGGATCACCTGAAGCTCAGGGCCTCCAGCCTTCTTTAGTTAGCTTTATGAGGCTAACTAACAAAAATATCACGACCTAACCTAACCAATCGTCAAGGTCGTACAGTTGACCTAACGATTGGTTAGGTTAGGTCGTGATATTTTCGTTAGTTAGCCTTATAAGGCTAAGTAAAGAAGGCTGGGGCACTCACCTCTTATGTTTCAATGGCGGCAGTCAAACTGAAAAGATCCCTCTTTGTCAATGTGGCGCACTAAAGAGTCCCCGATTAAAATAGTTTCCCCCTCATTCACGTCCCTTTCCAAATGGGCGAAAGGGTTCGAAACCTCGATAGGGGGGGAATTCGTATCACCTAACTAACGTACGCGGCCTAGTCCACCCTTAACCTCTCTAAATCCCTTGCTATCGACTACTCTCGGACTAACCTTAACCTCTTCCTCAACTCTATCTAACCTTCCCGACAAGCTACCTAAACTAGAAACTAGGTTACGCACCTCACCCTTCAAATTACTAACGTCTTCAACGTTAGTATTGGTTCTTATAAACAATTTTAATTACTTTCAAGATCCATGCTTAATTTTTAAGTTTTAATCGTGTACTCAGAAAAATAAGGGGATCACCTGAAGCTCAGGGCCTCCAGCCTTCTTTAGTTAGCTTTATGAGCTAACTAACAAAAATATCACGACCTAACCTAACCAATCGTCAAGGTCGTACAGTTGACCTAACGATTGGTTAGGTTAGGTCGTGATATTTTCGTTAGTTAGCCTTATAAGGCTAAGTAAAGAAGGCTGGGGGCACTCACCTCTTATGTTTCAATGGCGGCAGTCAAACTGAAAAGATCCCTCTTTGTCAATGTGGCGCACTAGAAACTAGGTTACGCACCTCACCCTTCAAATTACTAACGTCTTCAACGTTAGTATTGGTTTCTTATAAACAATTTTAATTACTTTCAAGATCCATGCTTAATTTTTAAGTTTTAATCGTGTACTCAGAAAAATAAGGGGATCACCTGAAGCTCAGGGCCTCCAGCCTTCTTTAGTTAGCTTTATGAGGCTAACTAACAAAAATATCACGACCTAACCTAACCAATCGTCAAGGTCGTACAGTTGACCTAACGATTGGTTAGGTTAGGTCGTGATATTTTCGTTAGTTAGCCTTATCGACTACTCTCGGACTAACCTTAACCTCAACTCTATCTAACCTTCCCGACAAGCTACCTAAACTAGAAACTAGGTTACGCACCTCACCCTTCAAATTACTAACGTCTTCAACGTTAGTATTGGTTCGGCTTCCGTCAACCGTAGCCCTACCCCTGCCCTCATCAAGCGTTGCAAGTTTTTCCGCTACCTCACGTACACTGCGTTTTATGTCAACTAATTCCTCCATGAACTCGCAAAAGAAACAAACTGATCTATCGGTAATCGGCATTGGACCGCCGTTATAATCTTTAAATTCTGAATACCACCGGTTTACCCTACACCTAACACACGACGCTTTCTGCGACGGCATCGCGCGGATTAAAAATTAGTTTAAACCGTCACAGGTATAAGTTAAATTAAGCCGGCACGCTATGAAAACTTCTAAATCGCTAGAAACCACTAATATTCAATTACTCAACTATAACAATGTAAATTTAAACGCAAGTATATAAAATTCAAAACTATCCAAAAGTAAAATTCTCAGCAATATCCAAAAGTAGATGCAAAATCAGAGAGCTCAGGAAATGTGTCCGCTCAGTACAGAGTCTGGCTGACCATGCTGTTAATCCTGGTAAATTAACATGTTTATCCACATAAACGTGTGGATTATCAAGTGACCAGTACCTGCACATGTGTCGATTTACTGTACTGTGCCATTCAGCTTGAAGGTAGCTTCATCAGACCACACGATTTTGTTGTATTGAAAGTGCATTCATGCCGCCGGAGAACATTTTGAGCACTTGGCGTAGTTAATTAAATTTTATATGCAAACAACTCGCTATAACATTTTGATCACTTAGATTACTAATTTACCTTTCATTGGCAATTGCTATAACAATATATTGTTTGGGTTTCTTTTTAATTATAAAATATATGATGCTATAAAGAGTATATAGTTTTTTTTGGGACACCCTATATAAGCAATTGATTGCCTACATTTAAACATGTGTATCAAAAAATTACATATAATCAAGATTCGAAATGATGAATGCTGGTGTGTCGTGTATGCGTACAAGTCTTACACTGCTCTTCAACTGGCTGTGAAACCTGTAAATAGAAAAAAAACTCCATATATAAACTATATATATATATTAGTGGTGTACCGATTAATCGGCATCGACACCGGCAGAATCGGTAATTTTTGGGAGATTGGCATTGGCCAAATTTAGCCGATTCTATCACCGATTATTTGAAATTTTAAAATGTTCATTACAAGACAAAACTATAGTTACAGAAAATTGAATAGGCAAAAAATACTATTTATGATAATTTATCCTTATTTCAAAGTGTATTTATATAAAAATATTTTACATTCACAAAAAAGACAGCTTAAAAAGTTAAGTTGCCCATAAATTTACATTTTCTCTAACTAGCTAATCTCTAAATATTATAAACTATTGTAATCTCCTACTCTATATTAATAATAATTCTATATTAAGTTGTACTTTAAAATTTATATATTAAACCAGCTTATTATGTTGGCTTTATTTTAAGTATTTTAATAATTTTATAATCCCAAATTATATCTCAAATTTTGTTATTTAAATTGACATCAGGGCCTTGAAATTTTAATGACAAATTTGGTTGTTGTTGACATATGTTAAAGAAAGAAAATACCTTCACCATTAGAAAAACAATTACTTTAAATATTGGTATTCACTTTAGGAAATTATTGTAAAATAAAATTATTTTATAATTTTACTGAGTAATAAAACTTTTTAACATAATTATAGCTACTACGATATATGAATAACAAATTCTGGTGCTGTATATAGTGGACTGAGCTAAGGAAAATCATTTAAACAAATTTGAAATGTACAAATCTGAAAATTGGAAGTTTTCACATTAGCTTAGTAAAATTTATGAAGAGAATTGATTTTTTAAAATATAGGCATCGGTATCGACAATTTTTCATAAAGTCGGTATCGACACTTTTCCATAGAATTGACAGCGGCTTAATTTTGGAATCGGTATATATATATATATATATATATATATAATATATATATATATATATATATATATATATATATATATTCGGGCGAATAGAGGCAAATCAACGAAAATCCCGAATGGTTAATTCGCCTCTATTCGCCCGACCACCTCATATATATATATATATATATATATATATATGAAAATTATTTCACGAAAGTAACACGTCAAAAATATTTATGATGAATAAAAAATAAAACCACGAAGGAAAGGAAACACAAAAAGGTGCTCAAGCGCTTTCGTCTAATGACATCCTCAGGAACACTGAAGTACATAAAGGTTACGGCCTATATAGGTTACAGAAAGAAAAAAAAAATAATAAATAACATGCACACAAACATACATATATATATATATATATATATATATATATAATATATATATACATACATATCTACACACATACATATATATATATATATGCAATAAACGGAGAAGTAAAAATAAAAATTAAAAATTAAAGATTAGAGGATTAACCAAGAGGCATACAGATTTGTAAGGAAAAATATCGATTTTAGCACAAGATCAAATGAATTAAAAATACAAATTTATACTGGAAATCTACCCGGGTTTTAACACTTTGCCTTTTAGAGTCAAGTTTCGATATATATAAAAATAAAATGAAGATTAAAGTTAATAAAGTAGCGTACAAGTTTACCAAAGATTTAGCGTCCTACCCTTTTTATCTAAATTTGTTTTGAAGGAATTCAAAACAACAGGATCGAGTTGAAAAAGACCTTTGCTTATGTTGAAGTTATTTGAAAGTTGGATAATGGCAGACTCAAGAATATTTCTATTGACAATGTTACTAGAATGAAATAAAACTGAAGCATTATTCCAATCAATAGAGTGGGATAACTTCAACATAAGCAAAGGTCTTTTTCAACTCGATCCTGTTGTTTTGAATTCCTTCAAAACAAATTTAGATAAAAAGGGTAGGACGCTAAATCTTTGGTAAACTTGTACGCTACTTTATTAACTTTTAATCTTCATTTTATTTTTATATATACGAAACTTGACTCTAAAAGGCAAAGTGTTAAAACCCGGGTAGATTTCCAGTATAAATTTGTATTTTTAATTCATTTGATCTTGTGTTAAAAATCGATATTTTTCCTTACAAATCTGTATGCCTCTTGGTTAATCCTCTAATCTTTAATTTTTAATTTTTATTTTTACTTCTCCGTTTATTGCATATATATATATATAATATATATATGTATGTGTGTAGATATGTATGTGTGTATATATATATATATATATATATATATATATATATTTATATATATATATGTTTGTGTGTATGTATGTTATTTATTAATTTTTTTTTTCCTTTCTGTAACCTATATATAGGCCGTAACCTTTTATGTACTTCAGTGTTCCTGAGGATGTCATTAGACGAAAGCGCTTGAGCACCTTTTTGTGTTTCCTTTCCTTCGTGGTTTTATTCATCATATATATATATATATATATATATATATATATATATATATATATATATATATATATACTGTATATATCAATGGTGTTATGAATTCGAAGGAAATAATTTTTAAACTGTTTTCTAAGAAAGATATGGATGGTGCTTCGTGTACAAATGAAAAGAAAATAATGAATAGAAAAAATAAATAATAATAACAAATAGGTATTTACATGGCATCAGAATTATTCCTTTCTACTTCTTCCAAGAGGTTGGAATCAAAGAAAACCTCATTCGACACTATTTCATTCAAATGATCCCAGGCCTTCATACTGTAACAGAAATATTTAGAAAAAAATTAGAAAAAAGGCCTCGCTGCATGTGTTGATTTTTATAAATAAATAATTGATTGCATACATTTAATTAAATGTAAAAAGAAAACTTACATATCCTGGTAGCATAAGATGGTGTATGCTGAACGCCATTTTCGAATTCGTGTCCTGGTCGCTACCTCTGAGCTGACCCCTATAAATCAAACACCTCATAAATAAAATTATTAGAAAAGCTTAAGATTTAAATCAACCAATCTAAACGTAAAATATATAAATAAATAAATGATATTTAGAATCAAATAGAAAGTTTCTATAAAATTTTCGGCATAAAATATATATATATATATATATATCGTAAAGAACGACGCTTGTATAGGAGATATTCCGCGCAAGACGAGAGAGAGAGAACGAAACAAATGAAAAAATGAGGTAACCACCCGGGAATCGAACCCGGGATCTTCCGATTGCCGGTCAGATGCGATACCATTATACCATGGGCCTCACTCTTCCAAATGCCGTAATTCTTCTACATACTCGCAGAAACCAATGCCCCAAGGGGGCACCTCCCGCATGCCGTAACATTATATACATTCAACTGCAAAGAACACGCAGTATAAATAACGTAAAGAACGACGCTTGTATAGGAGATATTCCGCGCAAGACGAGAGAGAGAGAACGAAACAAATGAAAAAATGAGGTAACCACCCGGGAATCGAACCCGGGATCTTCCGATTGCCGGTCAGATGCGATACCATTACACCATGGGCCTCACTCTTCCAAATGCCGTAATTCTTCTACATACTCGCAGAAACCAATGCCCCAAGGGGGCGAGTATGTAGAAGAATTACGGCATTTGGAAGAGTGAGGCCCATGGTGTAATGGTATCGCATCTGACCGGCAATCGGAAGATCCCGGGTTCGATTCCCGGGTGGTTACCTCATTTTTTCATTTGTTTCGTTCTCTCTCTCTCGTCTTGCGCGGAATATCTCCTATACAAGCGTCGTTCTTTACGTTATTTATACTGCGTGTTCTTTGCAGTTGAATGTGTGTATATATATATATATGTGTATATATATATATATATATGTGTGTGTGTGTGTGTGTGTGTAAAAATGAACAATGAATAATTCCTATATAATTCGTATATTTAGATAAATCCTCATGTTTACCTAATCCGTGTATTTATGTAATCTTTATATTCACATACTCATTTTTACATAAGGACCAAACTCGAATAATGCAAGTTTGGATGTGTTTAGTACTCAATGTATGGTAAATTCTTTACATCATAATAACAACTTCACACTCTATAAGTCATTATTTATATGTTGTGTCCTGTCTGGTGTTATGCAGTATAACTATTATTAGACCATATTCATCCATACGTCCATATCTTATCTTGACCGTTGTCTTTCATTAATTGTATTAATTATTCATGCATCGACCTACCTATTGTCTACCTTTTGTCTACTTATGCCCTATCAACCTATCAGTCCATGTTTACTCGTGTCAGTCTCTATTACGCACACAACCTATTGTGTGATTACCGATATGTGTACAAAACTTTATGCATTCGTACATGTCCCCCTGATGATCATGATTACGTACGTCGTTACCTTACATGTCAATACGTCCACATGTATTCTTTTTACTTTTTCTTTTAATTATTTCACCTCTCGCAAGATACTCGTTCATGCTGACGCAAGTGTTCGAATTCCGATGACGACGCGAAAAGCGGCATCTGAAAACGAAATCTCCTCTCTTGCTTGCTTCTAATTTATAAAACATTACTATGTGTTATATATATATATATATATATATATATATATATATATACTGTATATATATGTATATATTATATACCGTATGTGCCCATGTACTTTATATTATACTCCTAACATCCTAATTGTCTATAAATTTGAAACACTGTAAAAAAACTATAGTTAACTGTTTAATTGTAATTAACTGTAATAATTTAATCTGATATAATTAATGTACTTTAATGAAACTGTAATTAACGATAATAAGCAAATGTGAATTAAGTGGTAATTATGATCATAGTTGTAATAAACCAAAATTACAATGTATTCAGTGATGTACTTGAGATTGGACTGAATGTACTACTCCGACATTATGGTGCCATTTAGGAATATATGCTCAGCGATATTATTATTATTTTTTTGTTATTTATTTTTTCGTTTAATTTTGGATTCTTTCAAAATTCTGATATGAGTTTAAATTATGCTTAACGTCCAAGAACTGTTTAGATCTCCAGTTAAAGGTTGGGGGGGGGGAATTTAACCTTCAACTGCACTCCCCCAAAATTTAGACTTATTTAATTCTTGTATTGTAAATTCAATCACTTCTGTCTTAACAGCCCTTCAGCGAGGAGGTCGGAGCCCTCCTCGAGGAGGCCGAGGGCCTCCTCACTTTTAAATTCCGGCCTGAGCCATGGTCGAAAGAGGTAGAACCTCTCCCCCTGTAAGATTCAGAATTAGACTTAGAGGCTGAGCATTACCTGTACATTTTAGCAGTAAACTACAGTAAAAGAAAGTTTTTTATCTTCTCCTTCGAGCCTTGTTCTCTTCAGAGATCTTAGTCATTAAAATAGAGAAAAATAATTTCCCGATACGTTATAAGAAGAATCGGGGAACCTTCAGAGAATTTAGTAAGCCTCCCAGAATCCTCCAAACCACTATAGAAGAACTCGGAGAGTAGTATAGAAGAAACTACTGCGAGTAACAAATCCGTTGCTGCCTCCTAACCAGAACCCCTGTCGACTTCGAACCAACCAAGGCCATAGATGGAGGTTAACATATATATATATATATATATATATATATATATATATATAAATAAAATATTTTGAATCCGTATTAAACTGTTTTTGTTCTTATAATGAAAATACAACCAACACTGTTTTCAAAATCAAGTAAATAAATTAAACAATGTGAAAAAGAGAAAACTTACATGGATTTATAAGTAGGGTTCAACATGTTGAATTTCGACACAAATGCAATGTGTGGCACTTACCAGTAAATCACAGCTGAAATTTTCAAATAATGAGAGCCAGTGCATTTCGGTCTGCTTGTATATAATGAGACACTGAATCCACACACCCCGGAATTCATGAAGAGATATGTTGAAGTATTAAGTTTTGTTGTTGGAATAATTCTAAATTATGTTCTCATTATTACAATTATATAACTTCAAAACTATTGTTGCAACCTTTCAGTTAATATGTAATTTATATGTAAAGGACGGGTATTTTTGTAAAACGAATCATCAATCCTGATGAATGTTGCTGTAAAATACAGGTCCTTTCCTGATGATTATTGACGTAAATCGTATGTTCATTCATGTTCAATAACATAATTTGGTATATACATGCCTTTTTTTGTGAAGGCCCTGATATACTGTATATATATCCTTTGGTTAGCTTCCGCCCGAATTCTTCATTCTGACGAAGGTCAAGCTTTTCACTCCACCTTAGACCTACATTTTAACGTGGAATCCGAACCACGCCCCATCAGCAGCCCAGCGTCTTAACCACTTGGCCACCGAGGGTACCCATTTATTTACCAACCACTTTCTTTATTGTGTGGAATGAACAGCTGGGTTTTGCTGCCCGGCTGCCGTCGGGTCTCGAACCCGGGGCCGATGGATTCGTAGTCAGCGGCGCTAACCACTACACCACCGAGGCCTATATACTGTATATATATATATATATATACAAATAAGCTTCGTTAACCTTAGTTTTTCTTCCGCACGAATTGTTCATTCTGATGAAGATCAAAGTTGTCACTCCACTTTAGGCCTACAGTTTAACGTGGAATCCGAACCATGCCCCACCAGCAGCCCAGCGTCTTAACCACTAGGCTACCCAGGGTACCCATTTATCTACCAACCAATTTTTATTTATTGTGTGGAAGAATGAACAGCTGGGTTTTGCTGCGCTCGCGCCGCCTACCGTCACCCGGTCTCGACCCCGAGGCCGATGGATTCGTAGTCAGCGACGCTAACCACTACACTACCGACCTCATATATATATATATATATATATATATATATATATATATATATATATATATTGAGGTAGGGGTTTGATACACGATGACATTAGTTAATAATGCCAAAGCCTACTACAGAGTCTTCTCAAGTTATAAGGTGTCATACAAAATGAAATCTACAACTTACTAGAACTATTTACTACGTACCAAAGATTTATCTTGTGGGAAGCAATGGAAAGTTATATTCTTTAGATTTTCTTTTATCTGGACGCTATTTATATATTACTTGAAAAATATGAGGCCAAAATTAGGAGCCATTCCAGACCGACATCTGTCCCCCTGAACTATATGACGCAGACTTACCAGAAAACTCGTAAATGGAACTTGGATTTTGTATACATCACTTCAGAGGGCGCTGCATCCGCTGCAAGTCAATTTTTGGATGAACATTTATCAATGAAATGAAACTTTGTGATAAGACTCCCTAGTAGGCTTTCATAGTACTCTAATTATAATAGAAATATTTATTAATTATCTGTTAAATATCGACTTCCTACCTCCAGACGCAAATTTCCCTTCAAAATAACATGCTATATTTATACCTCTCAAACCTCACCGTATATATATATATATAGTGTAGCCTAATCTTAACCTCTTTGATGTTACCAGTTTATAGCGTAAAGTTGGCACTATAATAATGATAATGGTTAATTGATTGAGAATGATTGAAGGTTAATGATTGAATGTTAAATGACAACGCTGGAGTCACCAATTTATAGTGGCCTAGAATCACCAATTTATAATGGTCTACGAATCACAGATTTGTTGTGGCTAAGGGAGGAGGCTTACTATAATTTATGAATGATATTGGAATGAATGATTAAGGGTCACCAGCTCGGCTTGCACACCAAGCAAACAGTATTAATAAGGTTAAGGAAATTAACTTGTTGTTTTGTGTTTAACTAGGAAAATAATTGAATTATTTGTTCACAGTGAATAACAATGCAATAACGGTATTTGTAGTGATTAACAATGATATAACGGCATTTGTACCATGCTAAATATGACTGAGTATTAGCAATAAGAAAAATGGTTATACAGACTATTATTAAGTAATTACAATGATGATAACACTAATTTAGGTAGGCTAATGAGGTATGCGGCGTGGTCACAGAATAAATAAATGTGGCCTCTGGACAACTGAAATAATGCACATACGATAGATACAGTAAATGGATTACGTAATACACTGATTTTGATAGGCTAATGAATTATGCACAAATGGAACACAGAATAAATGATGTAAGCATATTGATAGTTGAAATAATGCACGTACGGTAGGTACAGTAAATGTCTTACGTAATACACTGCTTAGATAGTAATACGATATGCAAAAGTGAAACCAGAATAAATGATGTAGGCCTATTGATAGCTGAAATAATACACGTACGTTTGACACAGTAAGTGGACTAGGCCGTCAAGAATGAAAGGCATAAAAGAACATATGAACAGCAGGATGCACGATAAGTAAATTATATAGTGATCACAACTACAGGGTGAACAAAACTAAGATATTGGTACGACACTTGAAATAGGCCTACTGCAGTCTTACGGGAAAGTTAGTTTGAAACGGTATGGAAAAACACTTTTGGGGCCTACGCGATTAGGCAGAGCTTGTGGAAGCAAGTCGTACAAGGCAACGGTAGGCCTAGTGAGAACCGACAAGAAGCTTACAGCAAATGATGTACCTCTGGAGCTTGAACACCTACTTGTTGGGTTGACCGATATCTGGGTAGTAATGACTTCGTAGACTGAATGCCTAGATGAGGTTGACTGTATGCGACTCGCCCGTCGAGGATGACCTTGAAGACTGTAGCGGGGCCTATTGAAAACTTGTTGAACGGGCGCCGATCGTAAAGTGGTGGAGGATGAGCGAAACGAAATGGTTTGAAGCTTGTAGCTTATAGGAGGTTTACGGACCTGTTCCTCAGAAGATGCTTCTGTAGCGTGGTGAACCTTGCCGGCGTCCTTGAGGATGAAAGTTGAAAGCTGGTCGAGAACTGGTAAGAAACCAATGGGACGCCTACAGCAGTGATGCTCTTTCTTGCAGGAAGGAATTGTAGCGTATTTCAAGTGTTGCTTCGTTCTGGTATAACGGTTGAAGTGTGACTTGGAATGCAGCCGGCTGAAGTCGATGATGGCGCTGCGTAGAGAGAGTAGAGTCAGGAGGGGACGTAGCTAGCGGAGTGAGGACGAATGCCAGTAATCTCTGCCTTATATAAGCTCATAGGACGCTAACTTTCGCGGGCCTTGGTGGAACGCTTACAAGCGTCCCTTATATATTATAAAATTATGTTCTTTATATGCAAATTTATAACCGGTAAGGATGTTGCTGTTAAATTAAATGACTGAAATTGTAAGGTATATATCGTATGTCTCTTGAAGTTTATTATTTACTTATTCTTAAATATATTTTTAAAAATTTGGCTATCTTCCTACCCATCAACCACTAACCACTGTAACCAATTTTTTTACTGTTTTTATTTTGACTTTGCAATTTTCTACTTTAACACTTATATAATTATGCTTTTGCGCTAAACGGTTAATGCATTATTTTCTCTCATTTTTCAGCTTATGGCTAGAAGTACTCGCTCATCTGCAGAAACGTGGGTTCTAGGAAAGCCCAGCAACGAGTTAACTGCAAGGCTACCCACATGTGGTGATGTGCTTCGTTTGGTTCAGTTTCACCACCATGAACAGTCCAAGACCTTGAAAAAGAGCTACAACTTGGCCTGCAAAGAGGCCCTGCAATTATGGCAGAGAGCAATGGTTCCTACACAGCGAGTCGATTCCTGCGTTACGAAGCTGTCAAAGCTGTACGAAGAGTTCCTTGCGTTGAAGAAAAACCGCAAGACGCAGCTACGAAGCTGTAGAGTGAAAGAGAACATGTTCCAAGAGACTCTCTCAGAGCTTTTCGACGTTGCCTCGAAGGACGCCTTGAAGGTGATAGACAATAAAGAAGACCGACAATTCCTGATGATGCAACGAGAAGACGTCTTTTCCTGCAGTATGGCAGGTCCTGACAAGATTAATTTTGCCAAGGAATACAACAAGAGATGTCGACAGGAGGAAGATGCTGACAAAGCTCTAAGATACAAAGAAAGAGAGGCTGCATTCCAGGCTGGAGCTGCTGCTCTTCCATCATCCAGCACAACCACTTCATCCTCTGAAAAATTCAACGCTGAAGACGATGATTATCGTCCGTCGACTTCGACCAGAAGAGCAGATGTACACTTTCATCCTCCGAAATGAAACAATATCTTCACATCACCAGGTGTGATTGCTGCTCTTGATCGCGTCAACCTTCCCGATCTGGAGCAGTCTTCGTGGCTGGACCAGTCGCTCAAGCCCTGGGCTATGATATTTCTACAATGACTCTTTCACGCAGCTCCATCCGTCATTCAAGAAGGCAAGCAAGGCAGGCAGCAGCCAAAGAGGATCAAGCTTCGTTTTCTGTCGAAGGATCCCTTCTTCTTCACTGGGATGGGAAACTACGGGGCTCCAATAAACCTTAGCCCCCCGCCCATGGCCTAAACCATTAGAGGTACAGTAAAACTAAACATACCTTACAAAAGAGAATTTAATCCTGCATTTAATGAGAAACAATTAAAACTTGGTGTTCCCGCCATTGGCTTCTGAATTCGCTTTGGGTAGCTTCCCAAAAGTGACGTGAATAGATCTTGATCGTTACGCAAATTTGCTAAAACAGTTTCAATGTGTTGCGTCATTGTATCCTTCGAAAATCGATTTGCTCAGGTTCTTGAAACAAGAGACATTCAACCTTGTCCTTTATAACTGATCCAATGTGTTCACAGACGTTCAGGTCAGGAGAATTTCCTGGCCATTCTTCATTTCCAAAGAAATCGATCTCATGGCTCCGCAACAACTGTTGAGTGGCTAATGCCTTAAAGCAGGGGGCCTTATCGTGCAGAAGTGTGACCTGATCGACATCCATAACATTGTTTGGTTTCTTAGAAAAGGAATGACATGCTGGGATAGAATAATCACGAAACTACTGTCCATCCCAACTCTGACCATTTGGCTTCAGCACCCACATGAGCTTCTTTGCAGTGAACAAAACAAACACACCAACACAGTCTGGACTTTTTAATAATTCGCGATAATGTTCATTGTCATCGATTTCATCTGGTTTGTGGCCCAGACTCGATCATTTTGGTAGTTAGGCCGACGTGTTACGTAAACAAAAAATTCATCGGAGACAGCTAAATGCATGAAATCATCCACATCCCAATCTTCAAGATAATGGGCAAACCACATTCTGTCATCAATGTTAAGTTGAGTTTTTCTTGGCTTGGAAGTTCATGCCAAGGCTTTAAACCTTGCCTATGACGGTACAGTCGAATGATCTCACCACTAACGATCTTTCTTCTCAACACTTTGATCTCTCTAGAAAGTTTAGCACAGCTGTTTTTCCGCTTACGCGTACCGCTTTCAATGATGTCCTTTGTTTCCTGAAAGAGTGGCAATTTGGGCGCCCAGATTTGGTTGTATCCATTTCGCATTCATCCAGTTTTATTCCATTTCTTTTGACGAAGTCCTCACTCTTCGCAACTTTTTGGCAACCCATGAACGTGTTATAAAGGTGGCTCCAGCATCACGAGCTTCCCGAAATGTTTTGCTCGTATGCGATCTATCACACGTTGCCTCTCCGAATCACCAATTAATTGAGAAGCCATTATATTATCACTTTATCAGCTAAGAGTAATTTTAATAACCTGCAATGATAAAGAATTTTATATATTTTTATAATCACTAAAAACTATTTCGATATAAGTAAACATGTAGCTGCAAATGGGGGGGCTAAGGGTTTTTGGAACCCCTTACTTCCCGACATCGGCGGCGCAAAGAAAACAGCCGAACGAACCGCAGTAATCGTTACGGGAAATGGGATAGAAAACTCATAGCCGTGCCAAAAATACAACGAGCTACAGGAGAAAAACAGGCCAAGGCCTGCATTTCGACGATTGATGACTGGAATCTTCGCGGTGAGATCCAAGGTCTCGTATTTGACACAACTGCGTCTAATACTAGCCTTCACAGGGGAGCCTGTACCATGACTGAAAAAGCAGTAGGGAGGGAACTTGTCTGTATCGCTTGTCGACATCATATCCTTGAAGTCGTCTTGTCAAACACCTGCAACGCACTTCTTGGACCCACAGGTGGCCCTGAAATGACTCTCTTTAAATGTTTTCAGAAAAAATGGCCATTACTTCAGAAGGATTCCTTCATGAAAGCTTCAAACAACCTATTCAGAGATCCAAAGATGTTCCAGCTTCGAGAGGAAATGATCCAGTACTTCACAAAGGCACTGGAGTCTAAACAATCGCGTGATGACTACGAGGAATTGCTACGACTCTGCCTCACCTTCCTCGGGTGCCGTAATGAGGAAAAAGTCGAGGTCCGCGCTCCAGGACCAACTCACCATGCACGCTGGATGGCCAAGGCCATCTACGTCCTCAAAATTTATCTGTTCAAGCATCAACTACAGCTGACAGCACGTGAGACGGAGAATATTACCGAGCTCTCTCTGTTTATCGCCTTGTTCTAAAGCATTTTTGGAACGAGGCCCCCGTCGGAATCAACGCTCCTTTCAACGATATTCTGCTTCTTAAAATCTTGCAAAAGTGCCCAAGTCAGATCATTTCCAAAGCAGCATCCACAGCTTTTCAACGGCATCTGTGGTATCTTGGAGAGCATCTCATCAGCCTTGCATTCTTCGATCCTAGAGTCGATGCTAGGGTTGCACCGATTAATCGGTTGACAATCGGTAATCGGCCATATCGGCCATTTGCCGATTAATCGGTCATCGGCTTTTTTTTGCCGATTAATCGGTTTTCATACTCGGTCATCTTTGTTTATTACATTACAGAAATTGCATCCCTGGTTTAAGAATTTCAGTTATCCTAGACATGGAATGAACTTAAATAATATTTTGCTTGTTTTTTATTAAATATTTTCTACCAATTTGCATTGTTTGGAGAATAATAGGCAGAGTATTATTGAATTAATTTACTCCATTATCACTCCATTTATTAAAACAAAAAAATTATTGTACCTTACTGAACAAAAGAATCCATTTAAGCTTTCCTGTTGCAAAACAAAAGTGGCCTTAACCTACTCTCTAACGATAAACAAAATTTGAGATGACAACATTGCAAAGGGTGCATTTGCAAATAATTTTGTTATTTTTATCTACTTTAAAGTATTTCCATGCAATGCTTGGAGCCATAAGGGCTTTATGTTATTTAAATTTGTAACAAAAATATAAAATTTCTTGGCAACTTTCATTAAAATGCTTAATTTAATCTGTAAAAGAAATTAAAGAATTAGAATATGTAAATAGTTCTAAAAATATTAGATTAATATTAGATAAAAAAATATTAGATATTAGGCCTACGTTTTATATTGTGTGCTCCTATTTACCAGTATAATAGGTATAAGCGGCGTAATTCAGTAACCATATAGTGCTATAAACTTATACAGTATATAAAAAGAATTATCGGCCGATTATCGGTAATCGGCCGATTATTTTAGGCCGATAATTAATCGGTAATCGGTAATCGGCTAATTTGCTTATCGGTGCAACCCTAGTCGATGCCGAGACCAAACGGAAGATGGTTGTAAACTTCGAACGTAACGAGAATACCACTGTTACTCGTCGATTGAAGCTTGAAGGAACCATTGAAGATTTGAATTTGTATGAAATGGTCACCAAAAGGACCCTGGGACTCTTCAATCTGTTAAAGAAAGAAGGAAGGAAGGCAGCGGAGGATACCTTCCTGAAGACCGATCCCAATTCCTAGACAGAGGATGATTGCTTTCAAGAGTTTCGACGCATAGCGATCAACCTAACAGTTGTCATTGATTCGGCGGAGAGAGGTATCGCCCTTATCAAGGCATATAATATATCTTTGACGAAGGATGAAGAACAAAAACAATTCATCCTCCGATTAGTAGCAAACCATCGCCAAGACTACGCATCGTCTTCGAAGGAGTCAGTGATGAAGCGTTAATCTAAGTAATGATGTATATTACAAACGAATGATAAATGTAATTTTCTATTATACATATCATTTTTGTTTTTTAAAAATTAACCTGTTTTCTTTAAGAGTTATTCTGTTTTCTAAAAAATAGAAGCTGTTTTCTTTGAGATTTAATCTGTTTTCAAACAAATAAACTAGTATTTGCCCTTGTTTTTTCATTTTTTAACCCAGAAGATCAAATTACTGGAAAATGAGTAGTAAAATGAAATTCATAGCCACCAGTAAATATCATTCAATTAGGCTGAAATTGGCATGGAGATGTTTGATAGATATAGGAACAGGAGCAGCCACGTGGAGGTAAAAAATTACAAACTTTATTTTTTGTACAACCCTAATATAAGTTTATATATATATATATATATATATATATATATATATATATATATATATATATATATATATATATATATATATATATATATATATATATATATATATATATATATAAATCAAATGAAAATGAAAAGGTTTATTGGCAGACTATAGTCCATATGACAAATATTATTAATACAATGACAGTTCACATACTAAGGATAGAAATATATACAATTGATTAGAAATAATACTGTAATGTCGAAGTTAAGTGGAGCTACAGACAGGTGTTTTCGTACCAAGAATTCCATAGCTTAGAGGATAAATGGCAGGACTCATGGATAGCTTGGATAATCGGGTTGGTTGATTTTTTTAATTCTTTGCATTAGACTGTATTGAGCACGTCTTGTTACTCCGGGAAACTCGGGACATTGCGGGTAGCAAACATTTGCGAAGCTGAGCATCTCGGGGGCAATTTATGTAAGAGTCTAAAAGACCTGTTGTACAGCAAATTTAGGGTCTGCCAGAACCTTTTTTATAATTCACCCACAGTTGCTGTCCGTATATTACTGCAGAAAGACGAAAGAGAGTGTCTTCAGCTTCACTTGTACAAAATCGAAAGTTCCTTATGGTCATATTCGCTTTAGCACACAGGCTTCGAGATTGTTTTCTTGTATCCGAGTCATTCAAGGAGCTGGTAATAGTTTGACCCAAATACTTAAACTCTTGTACTTCCTCAATTACTTCACCATTCATTTTAAACCTTATATCAGCTGGCTGATTACAGCTTTTAGGATGAAATTTCATAACCTTAGTTTTTGTAACATTAAAAAGAAAAAGAATATCATGTTTCTGCGAATACACTTCGCAGACTTTTAGTAGCCGACCCAGACCTTTAACAGAGGGAATTATTAACACCATATCATCGGCATAAACTAAGTTATTTATCCTTGTGTTATCTATGCAACATCCCACTGTTGCCTCATTAAGTGAAGCAATTAATCCGTCAATATACACATTAAACAGCATAGGGGAGAGCAAGAGCCTTGTCTCACCCCGCAAGAGGAGCCAAACACTCGGATAGTACATTGCCCCACCTAACGGTGAAAGATTGGTGGGAATACCAAAATTTCAATACGTTTAATATGTACATGGGAACCTTCCTGTCTTCTAGTTTTGCAAATAAAATATTGTGGTTCACCCTATCATATGCCTTACTTATATTTAGGAAACAGCTATAAATAGTTTAATTACTGTCAATGTATTTAGATATTGTTTCTTTAAGTACATAGATACACAGGTCAGTTGAGTGTGACCTTTTAAAACCAAACTGATTAGATGTCCATAGGAAATCATTTAATCGGAGTAACAAGAGTTTTTCTAGTAGTTTCGAGAAGCAAGAAGCGACAGCAATAGGCCTGTAATTATTGCTGGACAGAATGTCTCCGTACTTATTTTTGACCAGGGGCAAGATATATACCCTCATGAACTCTGCAGGGATATAGCTATGAGCAAGCATGGTTGATAGGAGCAATGATATATGCAGACATACTACGTCATGTGCATATTTTAAGTGCTCATTTGATAAGTCATCTACCCCTGACGCAGAACCCGTCTTTAACTCTTTATTTAACCTCTTTACTTCAGAAAAAGATATCAAAGTATTTTCCCTTGACCCTCCCACAGTCGTTTCGCTGCAATCTATCTTAAGATTATCCCTACTCACACTGTTTAGAATGTTAGAGTAGTGGTTTTTCCTCAGCTTTGCAATTTCATCCTTCCCCGACACCCCATCGATTGTCGGAGGGAGGACATTTTTTTTACCCCCGTTTGATTCTTAACAAATTTCCAAAATTTGTTATCGTTATTTGTGCGAGCTTCACAGGCTTTTGATGCTCGAATAGACTCTTCTTCCTGTTTACATCGCCTTGTGGCCGCCTTATACTGACCCCGACTTCTACACATATTCATGTATACAGGTCCTAATCTGGGTCTATCATGAAAGCATCACATAGCATAGGCGTCTTTCGATTCCCTCTTCAGGGGGGCAATAAAATCATTCCATCCAGGAATAATCTTAGTATGATAGTTGTAAGATTTAATCAGGGGGCTTCCTGCTTCAACTAACAGGGATATTATCTTACTATAATACCTATCTATGAGTTTACAGTGAGAATCATTTGAGCAAGGATTACTAAAGGCAAGATGCAAAATTTCTAAATTATTAAAGAGGTGACTTGTTCTGTCTTTGTATTCTATTCTCTGTTGCATATTAACATTGGACCAATCGACGCGATTATTCTTACCTATTGAGTTCTTGTTAAGTCGTGTTGCGCATAAATTGGTAAAGCTAATTAATATTTTTAATGGTCTATGATCAGAAAGAAGGAAATCATGCAGAATATGAACTCTAACAATTCGATCCTTTGGATTATTACTAGTGAGACAATGATCAATTCACCTGGTGGTATTACTCATATCACTAACGTATTTAAAATTACCACTGGTTACCCCTAATACCTCTACATCACTTATACTTAAATTGGCCGACTCTCACATGTTACCCAATTCTACAAAGAATTCCGAGTTCACATGCGTGTTAAAGTCCTCCATTATTATACAGTGAGAATATTTGGGGTTATCTGATAATGACTTAATTTTGTACAGCAAATCAATGTATTAATCTAGATTACTGCCGTTGTTGTATGGTAAATAGCAATTTACAATTAATATGCAATCATTGTTCACTTGTAATTCAATGCCTAACAACCTTACATTATCGCTTGTTATATATATATATATATATATATATAATATATATATATATATATATAATTTAAAGGGTAGTTTATTGGCTGAAAACAATATCAGCCAGATGAAATTAACAGTCTGTTTGTGTACAAGATATTTGCATTTAATCCCTTGCGAACTGGGTCATATTTAATAAAATTCATGTAGAAATTGGCGTGACGCGACAATTCAGCGCAGGACAATTCAGCGCCGACAATTCAGCGCCGACAATTCACGCAAGACAATTCAGCGCAAGACAATTCAGCGCAAGACAATTCAGCGCGAAAATACCAACAAAGAAGAAGAAAGAACAAATCCAGAGGGAAGAGAGGCTTGCAACTGTTAGGTTAGGTTAGGTTAGGTTAGGTTAGGTTTCTAGTTTTTGAAATAAAATCTTAATTTTAACAATTCTAACAAATTTTGTTTTTTTAAATAAAATTTTAATAATTATACTCCTTTGAATTTTATCTCCGCTTTGTCACTCCTTCGTTATGTCACTCCTTCGTTACGGTATTTATGTCACTCCTTTGTTATGTCACTCCTTTGAAATGTCACTCCTTCGATACGGACCCAATTTAGCATATATATAAATATACAAATTTTTCTCTTTTTTATTTATTGCGATTTATTTTTATTTTTAACTAAACTTTTAACTGTACTGACTTGCGCTGAATTGTCGGCGCTGAATTGTCTTGCGCTGAATTGTCTTGCGCTGAATTGTCTTTGCGCTGAATTGTCGGCGCTGAATTGTCGGCGCTGAATTATCCTGCGCTGAATTGTCGGTGCTCCAAAAATTGGTTACTTTATATATATATATATATATATATATATATTATATATATTATATATATATATATATATACAGGGCCGGATCTAGAATTGCGAGGCCCTAGGCAGATCTAGAAATTGCGAGGCCGTAGGCCTATATATATGAAAATATGGACTTAATTATCGGTACTATACCAGCATATTAGAATCCCGCATAGACAGAACTATGCCAGCACTTAAAAATTAAACCAAACCAAATAATCACGCATGGAAATTGTATAAGAAATATAAATAAACCATACAAATAAGTATAAATTATAATATGAATCAAGATTTGTATCGAAAATATAAGACAATGATTTCTAAGATTTATATAATATTATAGGTAATGACTTTCCATAGTATACAAACGTTTTTCATATGTGATGTATAAGAGATGTTGACATTTCATTTTTTATAATAGTGAGCGATCGACTTATCAGGCTAAATATTAATGCTTTAATATTTGGTTCAGATGCTCCTTGAATATTACAGCAATGCTTTTCTACTTTTCTTCGAGCTAAACTCTTCAATTAATTGAGAATAATCTAATGAATTGTTATATCGTTTTCTATTGATAACATAGCTAATGATTGCAATCTCGCTTGAGACATGGTGGAACGCAAATATATGTTTAATAAGTTTGAGACGCGAGAAACTTCTTTCAGCCGAAGCAACAGTAACTGGGATGGTTAATACTATTCGAAGTGCAACATAAACATTAGGATAAATCTCACTTAGTTGTTTTTGCACTATATAAACAAGGGCATTTCCGAGATCTGTTTTCTCAGGTATAAACCTGCAAAGTACTTTAAGTTCTTCATAGAGTTCTAAATCATTAATATCACTTGAACAGAACGCCTATAGCCTATAGCCTATAGCTAAATCCGGACCTGTATATATATATATATATTCACGTGGCACTGACTGTTGGCCCTTATCTACGTAACTTCAAGCGGCTATGCTATCTATTTACTCAGATGAACCCAAACGGTTAAAAGGCATTGAAATCAGTAATGAAGTAGGCTCTTGTTATTGTGTACAAAACATAAGAGATTATTTAAATGCGTTGATGTCTTAAATCTATATTTTATTGTAACATACAAGATAAACAACTCTGTCTGTCTGCATGAATCCATGTATTGATAAAACACTGCCCCTATATCAACAAAGTGACATGTTTTGTTAAATTATCACAACAGGAACAAAATTTTAATGTTCGTTTGGTAAATAAAGAATAGTGAATGTATTTCGGTAAAACGCGGGAAAAGATATTTTTAGCGCTTGACGAGCTAAAAAGACATTTAACTTGTATATCGGAATAAAATTAAAATTTACACAGGTGAATTCATATCTGAACTTATTTGAAATAGACGTACGAAATGCAAAATTATGCCTTAGTTTAAGTTTATGGCTTCACTTAACTCAAACGAAATACGAGTATATATGTAGTGCAAAATGTGTATATAAACATTATTTCCAGCATTATTTGAACTGTACAACTTTGCTTTCATAAAACGAATGTCCCTGGCGCCAAACCACTAAGTTATATACTCGTATGTATAAACATACTGTATTTATTCAGACAAAATGTATGACAATTGTTAGAGAATTGTTTTGTGTTAAATCTGAATATAAACATTCTTTGAGAACATAAAATCCAAGTTTCAGTGGTTGAGTACATAAAAGGCAATTAAATCTTTATCAAAGGTATGACAACATATTTGATTTGATTTTTCATGTATACTCGTAGATATATTGGAGTGATAGACAAACATGTGACTGGTGATATGCAAGGGTTAGCTTTTCATATATGAATTTTAGTTGTATGTAATCATCGCCCTCTCTCTCTCTCTCTCTCTCTCTCTCTCTCTTTTTTTTTCAAGTGAGGGGAAACGCTGTAGAAGGGTTCGGTTCGTCACACACTTTGAAATTTTTTTATTCCATATATAGTAAAAAGAGTATCAAGAACCTAAGCAAGAATAAATTATTTTATCTTAATATACCCGAGTGAATGTTTATTATTCGTTAAATGGACAAATATAATATATATATATATATATATATATATATATATATATATATATATATATATATATATATATATATGATATATCAAGAAACGAATGGTGCATGAGAGGTAGGTTAGGTTAGATTTTTTCCATTGGAAAAGATGTGATTCAGTGGAAATGGACTTACGTTTTCCATTGATTTAACCAATATAAACTGGACTTGCGCGCTTCTTCCTTTGCATAGAGATGTAAAAATGGTTTACTGACCCCACCATGGTCTTAACTCAATTTTGACCAAATTGTGACTTACGCGTTTTTTCCTTTGCAGAAGCAGAACAGACAGGGCTGGTTGAAAGGAAGGAAAGGAATTTAAAGATGAAGTGAAAATTTAAAAGTAAAGAGGAGGGAATTCGATTGAAAATTCTACAATACCGAATTAATTTGAACTACGCTGGCTGGCAATCCATTCTACAAATTAACAACACTATTAAAGAAAAATGTTTAGCTTCATTAGAATTAAAATGTTTACCCACTAATTTCAGGCTATTACCACGAGATCTCGCTACATTTCTGAAGGTGAAATATTTTTCGGCGTTGTCAATAACCTTTTTTTAAACACCTCGATTAAATCTCCTCGAATTCGCCTTTTACAAGTGAGAATAAATTTAACGTTTCTAAACGTGCAGGTATGATTGCTTCTAGGTCTGGAATCATTTTTGTAGCCCGTCGCTGTAACTCTCTCCATTCTATGTCCTACCGTAAATATGAAAACCAGAACTGAATTCAGTGTTTCAGGTGGGGTCGTACTAAGGAATTATATAATGTTAGCATTGTGTTCTTCGACTCAAATTCAAATGAACTACCAATAAATCTTAAGATTCTATTGCCTTCTAACCGCTTCGATACGTTGCTTAGTTGGTTAAGCGTGTCGGCAACAATAATACCTAAATCTTTCTTTTTCGTAACACTTGTTAAAAGGTATGAGCAAGGAGAGGTATGAAGGAAGGGGAGAGGGAGCGAGTGTCTTTATTTTCACTTATCGTGAGTAGTTCAATTTAGGCGAAGTTCCTCTAATTTCTAAACCATCACTCTCATCCCTCTGCTTCACTTATATGGGTAAAGGGGATTACATTTTGTTTGGCAGAACTAGGATACTATTCAATTTATAAATATGTTTTGTCGAAAACCTCAGAATAATAATTAAATTATAATAATTAAATTTAACACCATTATATATACATATATATATATATATATATATATATATACACACACACACACACACGAGGGTACTTCAATAAGTATCCGCACTTTTTATTTTAGTGATAATACAGTATATATAATATATACTCGTAATAACGTGCCAAACTGAGATCTATAGGCTTATTTAGGCTACTCGTAGCTGTCACATATCGTACGAGTAGTGAGCATCGCTGCGCCGCTTTCAATTTGTACTCTGGAAGAACAGAGATCCGTGGTTCGTTTCTTGTGGGCAGAAGGTGTGAAAGGAGCTGAAATTCACACGCGTTTATGTGCTCAGTATGGGATAATGCGTTACCACGGCGAAATGTGTACGAGGGTATTCAAATGTTCAAGGAAGGTCGGACATGTGTGACAGATGCTCAGCGTTCAGGACGACCGTCAACATCAACCAGTGGTGACAAACAGGAAGAAGCCAGAACCATGATTTTCGATGACAGAAGATTAACAATAAAAGAAATTGCATCTTCATTAGACATCAGTCAAGGGTCAGCCTATTCGATAGTTCATGACATTCTTGGCTTTCACAAGTTTTGTGCAAGATGGGTGCCCAAACAGTTGACAGAAGAGCACAAGCGTAATCGTATGGACGTCTGCTCTGTCTTTTGGCGCGGTATCATAATGAAGGTGAAAAACTTTTTGGAGCGCATTATCACGAGATGAAACCTGGATCCATCACGATGAACCAGAAAGCAAACGACAGTGCATGCAATGGAAGCATCCAACATCTCCCGTTGCAAGGAAGTTCAAAGCGCAGCCGTCAGCAGGTAAAGTTATGCTAACATTGTTTTGGGATACACGAGGCCCTATCCTTGAACATTATCTAGAGGTGGAACTACAGTACAAGTGCATCGTATTCTGACATGCTTCAAAATGAGTTAAAGCAAGCAATTCACACAAAACGGAGAGGGAGATTGTCGGAAGGTGTTATTCTGTTACACGACAATGCGCACCCTCATACCGTTGCACAGACTAGAAAATGCCTTCAAGAACTTAAATTTGAAGTTCTCGACCATCCAGCCTACAGTCCAGACCTTGCACCTTCGGATGTTTACCTGTTTGGACCACTAAAAGACGCTGAGAGGTCAGCGATTCCAAGGCGATGATGACCTGAAGGAGACGGTACATGACTAGCTACGCACACGGCTAAAAACATTCTTTTGTGATGTCAATAGGAAGCTTGTAGATCGCTGGACTAAGTGTATTGAAAAACAGGGAGACTATGTTGACAAGTGATGTGTTTATGATCTATCAGATGTGAAAATAAAATTGTGAAAATAAAAAGTGTGAATACTTGTTGAATTACCCTCGTGTGTATATATATATATATAATATATATATATATATATATGTGTGTGTGTGTGTTTGTCAATTTCGGCAAATCAGAGGTCATGGGCGTTGCCAAAAAATACGTGGCCTAAAACTTTCTCTCTCTCTCTCTCTCTCTCTCTCTCTCTCTCTCTCTCTATATATATATATATATATATATATGCTACAAACCCACAAGGAAAAAAGAAAAACGATTCTAAGCCTTTCGTGTATTCAGAGCTACACTCGTCAGGGAATGATGAGGTGTAGCTCCCTGACGAGGTGTAGTAGCTCTGAATACATGAAAGGCCTTGGAATCGTTTTTCTTTTTCCTTGGGGTTTGTAGCATTCATTCATTTCACGTGTTTAATTGTGAAATTCATCCCATATATATATATATATATATATACTGTATATATATAGGTACAGGGTGTCCGAGAATTATCTGTACAATTTTTGGCTGTTATTAAAAGTCAACCATGAAGTGTAAAAATTCCAGTATTGTCCCATTTTACAGAGAATCTCATTAAGTTTTTTCTGATACCAAGTTTTGACAAGTTTTTAGAAATTCCAGTGTGTCCGAACATTATCTGTACAATTTCATCTTTTAATAAAATTCTTGATAACACACGTAAAATTCTTAAACAAGATTATTTAGAATCTGTATTTTCAAAAGTTTCTTTTATTAAAGTAACGTTGTTACAAACATTCGATATGTGCACCATTAGTGATTCGCAAAACATCCAATCGATACTGCAAATGTTGCCATGTACGCTGCAGCATATCCACATCAATTCGCTCAATAGCAGCTGTGATTCTTGCTTTTAAATCATCAATGTCTGTCACCCGCGTACATTTCTAAAAAACTTGTCAAAACGTGGTATCAGAAAAAACTTAATGAGATTCTCTGTAAAATGGGACAACATTGGAATTTCTACACTTCATGGTTGACTTTTAATAACAGCCAAAAATTGTACAGATAATTCTCGGACACCCGGTATATATATATATATATATTATATATAATATATATATATATATTAATATATATAAACTTTCTAAGTCATGAAATAAACAAGTTTCAAACTGCTTCAAACAAAATTCTTATACCCATTTCTGACTGGAAGAGAAGTACACGAAGGACTCTACTCCAGGGACAGGGGTTACTTTAACTGGCTCCAGAAGTTTCTTAATTAAATGGGACTTCGCTTGACAATCCGTCTCGCTCCTAGGTTAAGTTCACATCACGTTTATGTAAACCTGAAACTCCCATGTAAGTTAAAAATGAAGGAACTGCGTAATGATGATAATGACGTATGAACAATAGAAAGTAGTTCATTACCGTAATTATTTACCGTTATTAATAGGTATGGCATACCTGCATAAGCATGCCATATACTGTAGTATGGAAATAAATGGAGGTATAGATATGTGTATCGAAATAAATTTCAACAAGAAGTAGGATTATGTATACAAATTAGTGCGATGAGGAGTAATCAAACAATCATAAGTCTTCAGTCATTTTCATCTTCCCAAATAACATAGAAGAAAGAACAGTCCCATTTTTAGGCTCTTCTTTTTTTACTTCTCAAAAGGTAATTAATAATGAAAATCATGCAATGAACAAAACTACTCTATGTTGGTAATACTTTTAGCATTTTATTTTAAATTGATGCCTGACAGGTATACGTGTAGAGTTTGTATACGAAAAAATTAAAGAACTCAGTTGAGTACGTGATTTTTGGCACAAAACCAAAAGAACAGATCTCGTCACCTTTCATACTTGTTATTTTGTTTATTGAATCATAAATAAGAATAATTGTCACGTGACATAACACCTTCCATTTTATCCACTCATGTATTCATAAACAGTTTAGTTTAGAAATAGCACTAAATAACATAATGATAGGATTTAATACGGTTAAATAGGCCAAATAAGTTAGTTAAATAATATACAAGCAGAAGGATGTAGTAAATATTTTAGTGTAGAGCGTTTAAAAGTTTCGCCTAGTTCCAGGTTTACGAGAAAAAAGGTTTCAAATATTTTCATCCAACGAGATCAGTAATGGAAAGTTGTGAGCGGGACGGAGGCGAGAGAACGCACAGAGAGAGAGGAAAAAAAATGGAAGACAGTTGAAGATAGACGTTTGAAGCGAGCGATAGAATTGAGGCTGCGATCGACCGCCGTGAAAATGTGATAGGCATTACTTAGAGGACAAAGAATTGAGTATATTAATCCAACCGTCCCGGGATCTTCACGGGAATTTCATAAAAAGTTTATTCAATTATTTAATTTGAACAATTAATCCAAACAACTTGGTATCTTAACGAGAAATTTTAAATTTCCACCTAAACATTATAAGATCGTTGTTATTATTTTTTTTCTTGTTACTGTTTTAGTGAATCATATTTATTTTGTCTTTTTCTTCATTACCCGTATTAAATATTTGTTAAATACAGAAATCGGGCTAAAAGCGAAACAGGGCAGCGAGTAACATGCGAAACGCCTACTCTCTTAGAAGAGGAGCTTACCGAAGGTGCATCGAAGCAATGCCCACTTCCATGTATGCTGCCAGGCAACAACCAACTAACGATACCCATTTTTGAAATTATAGAACACTAGCAATAAATAAGTTCCATCATTTCGCAGAGAGGCGTAATAACCATAGAGCGATTTGGGGGCAATCCTTCAGCTGCATGATGAAATGGTAAGAGACGTGCCCGGAACGTGGCCCAATCGACGCAGTCACGAAACCTCTCCGTCTGCTGCACATGTTACTTTCTTCAGTCTCCGTATATATATATATATATATATATATATATGTGTGTGTGTGTGTGTGTGTGTGTGTGTATAATTCGAATGATGCTCTCTTTTCAAGTAATCATAAGTGAATTTGGCTCTCTTCTTCTTCTTCTATGGGAGGTGGCGGGAAGGGGGCTTTTGCACGCATTCGCCCTTGGCCCCTCCTTCCTTCGTAAAAACATATATCTCGAAGACATTACGCCTATATAAAACATTACAAAGAGACAACCACTTAAGAATTATATAGATTGGTTATTTATTTCCTAAACCAGACTTATTATTTGAACTCCTTGATACATTATATATAAAAACGTGACACATCTACATAAAAACTAAAATGAAAGAAAATGAAGCCCTATTTGAAGAGTGAATATAAACGTTCTTGTCGACCTGGCAGTACTCAGAAAACCGCATCATCACATATACTGTAACTAGTTACATGATAAGAAAAGGAATTGCTCTTCTGCGGATCGACTCGCGTGTTCGTGGGAGTTTTGACCTTTTCACGGTGACGTAAAAATAAAACACAATTGCTAAAATTATAAATCCTTCCTGGTTATGAAATCTTTTCGAGATAGGCCTAGTTTGCGTCCTGATGATGTGCCGACTGATCCCACGTAACGATGTAGGTCCCCTCCGTCGCATGACCTTTGTCGTTACGAAGGAGGTTTAAACAACTCCACGCATTATTACTGTCTGACTTTTAACTTTCATAGTTGAAACTCATAAGGTTTGTGTTCTACGTAACCATGACAACAACCCTACCTTTAAAGTTTATAGAAGCCCTACCCTAGCGTCCACAGTTACACGCTTTTTCCACTCAATTTTCTAACATAAAAAAGACATTTATCAGATCTTCTTTTCTTTCGTGTTTATAAACAATGTGATTATAAGCATTTGGACGCTAAAACGGTATCAGTGACCACAATACTGTGACGCCAGGATAGGCTATTGGGCTATAATTTTGCTAACCACAAGGGGCCAGAAACACTTCTGAAGGACAAACTTCGATAAACATAAGTTTTAAAAATTATAATTTGGTAAAATTCTTGTCAATCCAACTTCCAAAGACAAATTATAAGTGATATAGAAATAATGTAAAAAGTCTTTTTTTAATTTATCATTTCGTTTTTCCAAGAATCAAAACAATAGTGGTTTCTACTTTGTCCTTGACTGGAAAGTTCCCACAGTAATGTTGGAGAAACTAATAATTTTCCCAGAAAATCTAACAACATAAGTTATTGAATGCGCAAATCGTGATAACAATACTCATATTTTGTCGCATAATCATCGGATAGATTTTAAAAATGCTTCAGTTGTATTTTATTGGGTCACTAAATCCACACAACATTAAACCAGTGAATCGTTTTTACTTAATTAATAATACGAACTATTTAAATTTTAAATAACGGTTCATATCCGAAAGATATTCCTACAAAAAAATAAAAAAAATATTCCTGAAAAAAATTATTCAAACAATAAAACTACTATTTATTATCACCAAACGTGTCGTACAAGATCTAATTTACTACACAACGTTGTACTCCGTTTTTGTACGTTAATTCGCAATACAAGAGTGCGTCAACAAAGCCTATACATTGATGTCACAGCAGCTTTACTCTAAAACAAAGACTTTTGTATACTTTGGGTCAATCTGTGTTTTCTTTTTCTCCTTTTGGTGAAATTCTCTTGTTTCCTCGGAGCTGAAAAGAAAACTTTTCTATAAGTTTTGAAAGCGGTACTCCATTCTTCAAACAAAAGTTTCAGCATATTTTTGTAAAGATTTTAAAGATTTTGAGCTCATATTTTATATATATATATATATATATATACATATATATATATATTATATATATATATATATGAAAATTATTTCACGAAAGTAACACGTGAAAAATATTATGATGAATAAAATCACGAAGGAAAGGAAACACAGAATGGTGCTCAAGCGCTTTCGTCTAATGACCAATGTTATAGATAAAAAAAAATATATACAAATTTATACTGGAAATCTGCCCGGGTTTTAGCACTCTGCCCCTTTTTGTATATAAAAATTGAAAAATAAAAGTTATTAGGGTGGCATACAAGTTTACCAAAGATTTAGCGTTCTACCTTTCTAATCTAAATCTGTTCTGAAGGAATTCAAACAACAGGATCGAGTTGAAAAAGACCTTTGCTTATGTTGAAGTTATTTGTAAGTTGGATAATCCAAGCGCAAGCACGCGAGGTGTTGCACGTATCCTCGGTGTGAACCACGACTTGGTCTGGAGAGTGTTGCACGAGCAGCAACTTGCCATGGACGGTACCCGCCCAAACATTGACGGCGAACCGTTCTTGATGAGCATGCACCCGTGTAGTATGTGAATTTGTGTGCGCCCACACGTGAGAATTGTGCATGTTAAACACACCCTCACGTGTGAAACAGGCCTCATCTGAGAACAGCACATAAGCCGGAAAATTAGGCACCGCTGTCTGCTGCAGAAACCAGCGTGCGAATTCCACACGAAGAGGGTAATCCCGAGGTTGTAATGCCTGGACTCTCTGACGATGAAACGGATGTAACTGCTGCTCGTGCAACACTCTCCAGAACATGTCGTGGTTCACACCGAGGATACGTGCAACACCTCGCGTGCTTGCGCTTGGATTGTCCTCAAATCGCCGTAGGATTTCTTCTTCCATGTCAGGAGTGCGCACGTTTCTCTCCCGACCAGTGTCATGCATGTTTGCATGGAATGTTCCAGTTTCTCGCAGTCGCCGATGCAAATGCGCAAACGTTTGGTGGTTTGGCACACGTCTGTTTGGGAAGCGCTGTCGGTACAACCTCACAGCAGCTCTTCCGTTTCCATTGGCAGCCCCATACACCATATGCATGTCAGCCAGCTCAGCAGTCGTGAAGCGCTCCATGTTACGCGTACTACGTCCGATTTAAGAATGCCCGCGGCAAGCGCGAGTCTAGCCCACTTCACCTTTTAGCCAATTGCAGCGGCGCCCTCTCGCGCCGAATGGTGACGTCAGCGGACATACACTTATAGACGAAAAGGGGCTTGTCTTGGTGTTGCCTATCCCCCATTACAATTTGTACAGAAAGTTTTCAAACACCCTGTATATATATATATATATATATATATATATATATATATATAGTTCCTTGTTCCATGCACGGTCTGTGTGTATCATATATATATATATATATATATATATATATATATATATATATATATATATATATATATATATATATATATGGTGTTATCAAATTAGTTTCATAAATTAGTATATATCGGGTGGCCCAAAAAAAACGCCTTCAGATTTGAGCATCAGTAACTTCAAAAATATGCAGTTTACACTTCCAAAATTTACATAACTTTTACCTCAATCTATCAGTAAGCCATCAAAAAAATTTCAGACCTCTACATAAAATACTTTTTCCACAGCTGAGGGAACAATGAGGTATGGTGAAAAAAACCGAATATCATAAATCCTAAATGTGTATAGCTGTACCTGGCAACTATTCTAAGACTTGTAGTAGTTTCCTTAGCTATGGATAATCTGGTCTCTGAAAAACGTCAGATGATATAGGCTACGCCCATCTTAAATACTGTTTTTTAAACTTACCCTTCAAATTATGGTTCTAACTAACGGTGAAAAAGCGGTGATTGAAAAGTGTTTCTTGGGAAAAAGATGGACTAGGTAAAAATTTTGAATAGAATTTGAATAGAATTTTGAATAGAATAATTAAAAAACTTAAAGCAACCGGTTCGACGGCACCGAAGCGTGAAAGTGGTCGGCCTAAAATAGTTTACACTCAAGACAATATAGCAATGATCGAAATGATGAGCCTATCTCAAGAGGATCGACCTGGGTCACACTGCTCTCAGGGGAAAATTGCAAGAAATTTAGGTATCAATCGAAGTTCCATACAAAGAATGCAGAGAACGGTAGGACTTAAAGCATTTAAAAGGATCAATGTCTCAAGACGTGACAGCAATGTAAGAGCTAAAAGAAAAATTCGTTGTAGAAAATTGTTTGATAGATTTTCGTCCAATGATGTTAAAAAAATAGTTTTTACAGATGAAAAAGATTTTACCATCGAGATTGCTCGAAACTCTCGGGCGGCGTAAGAAAGACATTCCTCCATCGAGACATTACCACCAGACAAGTCGGTTTTCCAAAAAAATCATAGTATTAGCAAGTGTATCGTGGAATGAAAAGACGAAAATTTATTTAATTTCAGAAAAAAAAAAAAAAAATTCAGAAACCTATGTAAATCTCTTAGAGGAAAATCTTTTGCCTGATTGTCGGCGTCTGTATTATGGAAACGATTTCATACTCCAACAAGATGGTGCTACAGCTCATACTAGCAAGTTCACAGGATTATCTACAACAGAATGTAGTCAACTTCACTGGAAAAACGACTGGCCGCCGCAATCACCTGATTGCAATCCCATGGATTATTGCATTTGGAACAAGTAGTATGGGTGCAAAAGGAGAGCGTGCAATGCAATTGCAAATGTTAATCGATGTTGCAAAGGAATGTTGCATATGGTTATGCAACAAGTGGGAGGGGAATGTTACAAGAGCAACAAAGGGTTATGCAACTTGGAGGCGGAGGTGTCCCCTAAGAGAAAAAGAGAAGGAGAGAGAGGAAAAGAGGCGTTCTCCTGGCAGGAGCCAAGCGCATATTAAGACTTCAGCCGAGCGGCCGTTGTCTTAATATTCCTAATCAGCCAGTTAGCTTATCTGCTGAACTGCCAGATTGCGCTATTTATTTAATTAAAGCATATTTTCAGTCTTAATCCGCAAGTTGGCTTAACCAGCCAGTTGACTTAGGTGTAAATGGCTTGTTCAGGTGTACATTATTGAGTTGCCAGATTGCGTTTATTTATTTAATTAAAGCATATATTCTGGCTTAAACAGCCATTTGACTTAGAAGGCGTAAATGGCTTGTTCAGGTGTACATTATTAGGGTTGAGTTGCAACATTGCACTATCCAGATATTTTTGACAGTTGGCTTAGCAATCCGTGTGCCGTTTTAGAAGGCAGCCATTTGATGTAATTAAATATTGTGTACAACCAAAAGAATTAAATAAAACACCATTACATCATTCTGTTTATTTAGACGAATTAATGGATTCAATTTCACGAAATATATAGAAAATAAATATAAAGTGGAATATATATGATCAAAAATAATAATAGCATAAGAAATACGAATGATGAATATATAATCAAAATAAATATACAATGAAACGATGGAATATGTATGATCAAAAAATAAAAATAGCATAAGAACTACGAACGAGGAATATATATATATATATAATATATAATATAATATAATAATAAAAAATATACAAAACGTTGTAGTATAAACATCAATATATTAGTGCAGGAAAAATATATATATACAGTTATATTAAATAATTAAATATATTGAAAATAATAAAATAATATAAAAAACGAAGGAGTATAATCAGTTGCATATTACAGGAGATATATATATATATATATATATATATATATTATATATTATATATATATATATATATATATATATATATATAATAATATATATATATATATACATACAGGGTGTCCCATAAGTCCGGCATCATAGGGAAAATAATAAAAAAAGGCAAAACAAAAGCTTTTATTTACAGAACGTGCTCAATATGTATTGTTCCGTAGCCCATTCAGAAAATTCCATCCGTCGGTCGGGATCATCTTCGCTTAATTTCTGTAGGATCTGAAGTTTATATGGATGCCATTTGTGAGCCTGAAGAATGCGATGGATGCTACTTTTCGACACTCCTGTCTCGGCGGACAATCGCCGAAGAGACTTATTGGGACTTCTGTTAAAAGGAGCCAGGATAGCAGTCGCTGTATCATCGTCAGTGGACCTCCTTGAAGGTCCACTGCGTGGTTTATCTTCTATGGATCCTGTTTCCTTAATCTTTGCAGCAAATCTGCTAACACAACTCTGTGTTATTGGCTCGCGGTCTGGATGCAGTCTGTTAAATTCAGCAGCGGCCTCTCTTTGACTCCGATTTCCTATGAGTAGAATTATCTGGATTCGTTCTTCCTTGCTCACAGACATTATGGCCTGTAGAAAGAGAAAAATACGAATTATGGTTTGTAGAAATAGAAAAATATGAATTTCTCCTATGATGCCGGACTTATGGGACACCCTGTACATATATATATATTAGGGGTGGTTGAAGTTGGTACCAGAAAGCAAATAAACATCCAGTAGTTGTCATTTCATCTCTGAAATGTGAAAATCACAAAGAAATGCATTTTGATAAAAGATCAGAATGCGAATTTAGCTTTAAAGTTTTTAATTTTTTCTGTTGTCGCTTCATGCGTAAAATCCCGTATGCGGCATACGCGCAACCAAACCAAAGCAAACCCAAAATTATTAACTTGTTTCTATAAGCATAAATATCAAAGTTTTGCTTGTATTTTATATAATTATTAATTATGCATCTTTATTAAAAAAATAATGGTAAAATATTATATTTCCTGTGACCGTTCACGCTTATTTCTTACATATTGCTATTCGCATTAACACTTTTCATTATGTTCAGATTTTCCGGTGTAAATAATGCCGAAAGAGAAAACAAGACACCTGACCCGAAAGAAAAGTGAAGAAAAGTATGGAGGTGGTCCTTGTGAATTATTAATGACCGAACCAAGCACTTACAGGCAGCTGATTCAATACTATTATGACCTTAATCATGCTAACCCTGGGGCAGATTTTTGGGCCTTAGTGCAGCAAGTTAGCAAGGATTTAAAATCCATTTGGTCTTCAGTGAATCTAAGGCTGCCTTTGATTAATGACAAATCCATTGACAGAAAGGTTAAAGTCCTACTCACTCTGTGAAGGACATTAATCGCAAGCATGCTAAGGCAAGTGTCAAGCGAAATCTGGTTGCTAACTTGGACAAACTTCAAGGTGCCACTTGAAGAAAGAGCATACCTTCGTGATCAGCGATCCAAAACAGGTCCTAAGGGTACATACCAGCTGTCTTCAGTGGACACAGCTGCTGCCAAAAGAGACAGGAAGGCCAAACAAAGACAGCAACATGTACTACCTCAGGAGGAAGTTGAGCTAGTAGGATCTTTCATACAGCCTACAGAGTTGTCTGGACTTACAAGCAGTTCATCTGGTGGCGAGGTTAGTTTCTTTTTATTTATATTATTTATATATAAATAAATAAATAAATAAATAAATAAATAAATAAATAAATTAAATAAATAAATAAATAAATAAAAATAAATAAATTAAATAAATAAATAAATAAGTAAATAAAAATAAATAAATTAAATAAATAAATAAATAAACAGAAAACGCATTAATATTTTCCATTTATTTTCAGGAAGGAGAAGATGAATGGCAGCCGAGGAAGAGGCCTTCAGGAGACTACATACAGCCTTTTAAAGTTTCCCAGATATGCTATGGAACTTGTCAGAGGTGAATGTTCATCAAATCTGGGCACAGCTCTGGAATGCTTTGCTCCATGACATCAAACACCTACTGAGACCTGAAGTTGACATCAATCACATCATGATTGACAAGTGCAAATTAGACAGGCCAAAGCCCAAATTAGGGTAGTTAGTGAGGGTGTGGAATCAGAGAAAAGACAGCTCATTTGTGTTGGTGTGGATGGGAAGGTTGACGAGAATACCATGACTTACAAAGAAATTGAGACACCTGAAGGGGAAACTGTTCTCAGAAAGTGTGTTGACGCAGAACATCACCTCACCTTCACCTATGAAGATGAGTAGTATAGCCGCAAAAAAGGGAGACAGAGAATGGATCAATTTGAAAATTCCCCCCCCCCCTCACCGTCCTTCATCGTCCTTCAAAAAAAAAAAAAAAAAAAAAAAAAGGGAGGCGAAAATAAGAGGGGAAAAAAAAGAGGGGGAAAAAAAATTAAGAAAGACAGCCTCGCCTTCCTCCTTCAAAAAAGTTCTTTCATGAGGCAAACAAGAACAAACATGCAAATACATACATACATTCAAGTACTTTCGTTCAGGCAAATTCCGCCAGACAGTAGAAATGAAAACTTAAAATGAATATCTGAAAGGTTTTAATAAGCCTAACCAGATTGCGCATCAACACATCCAACTTTCGTTTGTTAACAAATTGCGAACAATACATAAATCAAAATCAGACTGAACATATTTTAAATCGAAACAAGTTCTTTGTTTAATATCTGTATTATGAAAAATAAAATGAATATTTAATATTTTAATTTAAATAATTAATTTCTCTCTTTTTTAAGGGAAACTGGCTTATTTTCAAACGAGATGACCTTCAAATACAATATATACTTATAGTACACGCATATTTGTTTATTTACTTTTAAATATGTAGTTTTCTGTTATTTACATCGCTATATACCATTACATTCACTTTCACATGCCATCTTCTGGTATATGAATTAATAATTTTACCGTTCATCAAATTTCGTTATAAAATTACATGTGTTAAAAGAACAAGTTGCGTAACGATGCTTTAAACTAAATCACCAAAGTTGTTTTCCTCCTCTAAACATCCACTTAAATATTATTACTAATATTGATTTATTGTTATTATTACATATATATATGTACACGTGTTAAGAGTATTTAAATAAATATATTGATTTCAATTCCCTTCGTAATAAAAGCATCTGGCAACTACCCCCAATCTTGCCATATTTCTCTCACAGTAACTGTCTTCAGAGTAGTTAAGTTTAACTTTCTTTTATCGACTATTAGTTGCTACTAATCTTATTATTATTATTATCATTGTTATTTATATATTATATATATATATATATATATATATATATATATATATATATATATATATATATAACATCCAAATAAGTAGGTTCGGGTAAAAAACTTTCTTATTAGGTGCAATTAAAGAAAACGGGGTGTCGAATTTGTGGGGTTGGCAATTTTAATTAGATTCAGTATTAAAAATAAGCAGCTAGGTGTTATAAATTTATAATAATAAATAAATAAGTAAATAAATAAGTATTATTAATAGTTAAAACATGTATTACAATGTTAAACAATATTAATGGACAATATTAAGCAATATTAGTGGACATTAGTCCTAGATTTTGTTAGTATGCCAATATTAATCGGGGTTTCAGCTTCGTTTTAAACAAATTTACATTCACAATATTTTTTATATCGGCATGCAAGTCATTCCATAGTTTCAATCCAATGAAAATGGGTAGTTTTTGAGATGAAGACAACCGAGGTATAACAAGCATTGTTCTATTTCTGGTCTGATACGAATGGATTTCTTGTTGAGTTACAAAATATCTATTTACCCATTGCAAATTAATGATTTTGTTCTTACACTTGTAAATAAAAATAAAATGTGCCAGTTTGGTTATATCGTTGAGCTTTAGTAGGTTTAACTCTTTAAATAAAGCACTAGAGCGATCAAGGAAATCAGCAACAGATAATAACCTTATTGCTCGTTTTTGGATGACAAAGATACCATTTAAAGCGTTGTTAGCGGAGTTTCCCCAAACAAGGGAGCAGTATGTTATATAAGGAAGAACAAGAGTATGATAAAGAGTCAATAAAACTTATTTTGGGACTACATTTCTAAATTTAAACATTATAGAAACGCTCCTTGAAATATTTTTCGCGATTTAATTTACATGATCACTCCATTGCAAATTCTTATCTAGTATTACACCAAGAAATTCTGTTACAGCACAAGCCTTTATGGCGATTTCATTAACATTAAGTTCATCAAGATATACATTTCTTTTATTAGTAAAAATTATGAAATTTGTTTTACTAGTATTTAGGAAGAGTTTATTGGCGGTCAACCATTTCATTACACTGATGAATTCTGAATGAGATATATTCTTAGCTGTATTAACATTTTTGCAAGAAAAAGAGACAGTTGTATCATCTACAAACATTATGAAGTTCAGTATATTTGATGAACGTGGAAGGTCATTTATATATAATAAAAATAACAGTGGACCCAGAACCAGCACTGTGGCACACCATGCTTGACAGGCGCTTTAGTTGTGCAAACCTTATTTACTGATACATAATGATATCTGTTGGACAACAACCAAATAAGTAGGTTTCTCCAAAAAAAAAAAATTCTCATTTCCAGTTAATAGAAAACTTGGAAAGGTTTTTAGGAGGCATAACTCTGGTATTTAGCATCATTGCAGGTTGTTAACTGAATATAGCACCAGTCCTTCATGAGGCAATACCACCAAAGAAGTTCAAAGCACATCTTCAACAATAATTCAAGTAAGGATCTTTCACTACATGGTCGCTTTCGTTTATTTTAGCAAACCTGAAACTTAAATACTCTCAAATTCTGAATGCTTTATACAACAAGAGGAAGAAATCGTAATTTCTCTCAAAACTGTCCTAATTCCATTATTCTAAATCCACATATTCTCTGCGATATATATATATATATATATATATATATATATATATATATATATATATATATATACACAGTACTTACTTATGTCTGTTGATTTTTACCCATTCTTCAACAGAATGTACAAGCTGTTGCAAGCTAGAAGTCGGGTATACGAGGAAACTGTATTATTATTATTATTAGTAGTAGTAGTAGCAGGGGTAACAGTAGTTTAAAACTTATCCTCACTTCTACACATCTCTCTTTCATAGCAAGCCTAAATCACCTAAGCTATCCGCTGAAGCAGGAGTCACGCCAAACTATTTTACATCGAAAGCATTCTAACATCTACATAATAACAGAAATGAGCCCGCATATACAATATACGAGTTTACCCATTTGGTTAACACCACAATGCTTTTGTATCACTCATTACCTATCTGTATTACCTAAAAATTAGCTAGCTAGTTGTCAACTAGCGATCAAAATAATGTAATGTGCAAATTTTTAGTTTGGAACCGAGCCTTAAAAGCTCGGTCCCAAACGCACAGTCACACACACACGCACACATTCTTTCAGAAAAGGGCATATATATATGTACACACACACACACAACACACACACACACACACATATATACACCATCCCAAATTTTTAGTGTTCCGTTCGATGATTCATCATTTCACGAAGGTTAAGCTTGTTCCCCCCACTCTCTCTCTCTCTCTCTCTCTCTCTCTCTCTCTCTCTCTCTCTCTCTCTCTCTCTATATATATATATATATATATATATATATATATATATATATATATAAAGATGTATACTTAAATAATTATATGTATATTATATATAAACATGTAAATATAAAATATGCATAATATAAAGATTTTATACAAAGTAAATGACTAACAATAAATAACGTATTATGAATCAAACTGTGGAATGACATCTCGATCTCAAAGGGTTTTAATTTACATTTCCCTCAAAAACTGTGATTAATAGAAGAAAAACGTGTTTTCATTTTTGTAATCAGGGTAAAAAGAACATAAGACACACACATATATATATATATATATATATATATATATATATATATATATACACAGTACTTACTTATGTCTGTTGATTTTTACCCATTCTTCAACAGAATGTACACCATTTTTCTGTTGCAAGCTAGAAGTCGGGTATACGAGGAAACTGTATTATTATTATTATTATATTATTAGTATAGTAGTAGTAGTAGTAGTAGTAGCAGGGGTAACAGTAGTTTAAAACTTATCTTCACTTCTACACATCTCTCTTTCATTGCAAGCCTAAATCACCTAAGCTATCCGCTGAAGCAGGAGTCACGCCAAACTATTTTACATCGAAAGCATTCTAACATCTACATAATAACAGAAATGAGCCCGCATATACAATATACGAGTTTGCCCATTTGGTTAATACCACAATGCTTTTGTATCACTCATTACCTATCTGTATTACCTAAAAACTAGCTAGCTAGTTGTCAACTAGCGATCAAAATAATGTATGGGCAAATTTTTAGCTTGGAACCGAGCCTTAAGCTCGGTCCCAAACGCACAGTCACACACACACACACACACACATTCTTTCAGAAAAGGGCATATATATATGTACACACAAGCACCACACACACACACACACACACACATATATACACCATCCCAAATTTTTAGTGTTCCGTTTGATGATTCATCATTTCACGAAGGTTAAGCTTGTTCCCCCCACTCTCTCTCTCTCTCTCTCTCTCTCTCTCTCTCTCTCTATATATTATATATATATATATATATATATATATATATATATAAAGATGTATACTTAAATAATTATATGCATATTATATATAAACATGTAAATATAAAATATGTATAATATAAAGATTTTATACAAAGTAAATGACTAACAATAAATATCGTATTATGAAGCAAACTGTGGAATGACATATCGATCTCAAAGGGTTTTAATTTACATTTCCCTCAAAAACTGTGATTAATAGAAGAAAAACGTGTTTTCATTTTTGTAATCAGGGTAAAAAGAACCTAAGAATCACCCATATTTAGCAAATGGAGAAAAACTTTGTTGATCAATGTTATGATGTGATAAATATGTGCATTTGTACATTGTGGCAAGACCATAGTTCATGTGACAAATATTAATAATACGAAGAGTCGCTAGATTACATTTGACAGCTCAAATACTAAGGATAGAAATGGAATTAACAGGAAATAGTACAACAATGTCGGATGTAAGTACAGCCACAGTCAGACGTCTTTATATCATGAATCCCATAGCTTACGAAGATATATATATATATATATATATATATATATAGTTTTACAATCATGTTCTAAATCAATTATTCAGCCGTTAATGTTCTCATATTTGCTGAAATAAATTTCTAATAATAAAATTTTTATAAGTTTATACATCTCAATTTTGTGTTTATGTACAACACTTTTTGGGAACAGTTGGACGGAGAAAACCATATATAAAGATTTCACATGATTCCCCGACCATTTATATATATATATATATATATATATATATATATATATATATGTTAAAATTTGAATACACACATATGAGCGTGTAACAACATAGTATGAGCCTTATCAAGCAATTATACGACGCTGGAAAAAATAAGTAATTAGATAAATATAAATGAAAAATGTAGACGGAAATGGAACGATTTGAGAATCTCCCCGTCAAGAACCACTTACGAATTTATGAGTTATACATCTACTAGAGTTTCTGGTAGGATGATGGCTTCATACTCTTTTACAATGTATATTTGAGAATAAAGGGGGATCATTCTAGCCTAAACATCCAAAAACCGTACAGCAGAGATCACCCCTACAAACAGACGACATTTTGTAGAGGCCTAAACTACATGAACAAGCAGGAGCCCCCAAATAAAAGTTCACATACTTCATGCTCGTAGAACCATGTAGTTTTTATAATGCTAATACATGAATGATAATTTATCAGACTGTTTTCGCGACTCTTTCTGTTTTACCCTAAATTCTTCCACGTGTATAACTATACTGTATGTTGTGATAAACATTCTTGACAAACTTTTCAATGCATACATCCTATCGCTGGATGCATGTAAAACTCAAATTCGCACGCTTTTCACACATCTCTGTTGCATTATCACCCGGCTGTAGCATTTAGGACAGCGTTTTTCATGGATTAATGCGAGACCCCAGTGCATCCTCAAAATCATATTGTACGAGTATATATAACATAAGAACAAATAAATTCCATATAGGCCACTGCTGATCAAAATAATAATCAAAACACTACAAATACATAATGTTGTGAAACCTATAATAAAATAAGTTTACAAAATAGTTGCTAATTATAAGCCATCAAAATTTCAATAAAATTAAGCATGTACGAATTACTTCTCAAACTCTAAGTTTTAAACATTGCGTTTCATGGCATCATGCATCTTCTACACACACACACACACACACACACACACACACACACACACATTAGCTTTCTGAGTTTGGTTCGAGGTCTGTGAGCCTCACCAAAGGTACACCTTTCTTAATGCACGAAGGTCACATTCATACTGAATACACCCTGGTGTAGGATTTATATTATCATTATGAAATGAAGTTCATTCCTAACTATGGTCTCAGAGTTAGATAATTGTTCTCAGTAGTAGCTAGGTGTTAGTAAAGCTATTTATATGTTAATGAACTTCCTGATGATTAGATATTCTGTATTGTATATTTTGTACCAAAATATATTTTCCCTATCTCATCTATCTGAACATGGCTTATAACAGGGTTTGATGAAACCTTTATATCAGATTTTGTTCGTGATTAGAAAGTGGCGTTAAAATACTCGTAGCTAAAAGTAAAAAATCTGGAAAATATTTGTGAAGGAATGTTCATAGGAAATTTCGATATTGTAAAGTATTAAAGTGTATATATATATATATATATATATATATATATATATATATATATATATATATTATGCAGGAAGGAAGAGCCAAGGGCAAATGTTCGCAAAAGCGCCCCTCCCATAGAAGAGAGCCAAAATCAACGTCCGTGATTTTCGAGAGGCCTAGGCACGATGCGTTTGAAAGATGGGGGTCATAGACAGGAGGAAAGGCGGATTGAGGAAGATTTTTCCAGAGTTCACTGGTTGAGTAGATGAAAGACTGAAAATGCCGATTAACCCTTGTATTAGCTAGTTGAATAGAAAAGGAATGAGAAAGTGTAGAAAGTCTGGTACTGCTTGCTCTCCTTAAAGGAGGAGGCATGAAGTTTTAGAATTTAGAAGAGCAATGTCCGCTACGATAGCGATAGTGAAGAGAGAGTGAGGTAACATTGCAGCAAAGAGAGAGAGAGAATGAAGACAATCAGTAAGAGGCGGGGAACTGATGAGACGAAAAGTCTCATCAGTTCCCCGGGGAATCATGTGAAATCTTTATATATGGTTTTCTCCGTCCAACTGTTCCCAAAAAGTGTTGTACATAAACACAAAATTGAGATGTATAAACTTATAAAAATTTTATTATTAGAAATTTATTTCAGCAAATATGAGAACATTAACGGCTGAATAATTGATTTAGAACATGATTGTAAAACTACATATATATATATATATATATATATATATATATATATCTTCGTAAGCTATGGGATTCATGATATAAAGACGTCTGACTGTGGCTGTACTTACATTCGACATTGTTGTACTATTTCCTGTTAAATCCATTTCTATCCGTAGTATTTGAGCTGTCAAATGTAATCTAGCGACTCTTCGTATTATTAATATTTGTCACATGAACTATGGTCTTGCCACAATGTACAAATGCACATATTTATCACATCATAACATTGATCAACAAAGTTTTTCTCCATTTGCTAAATATGGGTGATTCTTAGGTTCTTTTTACCCTGATTACAAAAATGAAAACCCGTTTTTCTTCTATTAATCACAGTTTTTGAGGGAAATGTAAATTAAAACCCTTTGAGATCGATATGTCATTCCACAGTTTGCTTCATAATACGATATTTATTGTTAGTCATTTACTTTGTATAAAATCTTTATATTATTCATATTTTATATTTACATGTTTATATATAATATGCATATAATTATTTAAGTATACATCTTTATATTATATATATATATATATATATATATATATATATATAAGCTTATATATATATATATATATATATAGAGAGAGAGAGAGAGAGAGAGAGAGAGAGAGAGAGAGAGAGAGAGAGAGAGAGAGAGAGAGTGGGGGGAACAAGCTTAACCTTCGTGAAATGATGAATCATCAAATGGAACACTAAAAATTTGGGATGGTGTATATTGTGTGTGTGTGTGTGTGTGTGTGTGTGTGTGTGTGTGTGGTGCTTGTGTGTACATATATATATGCCCTTTTCTGAAAGAATGTGTGTGTGTGTGTGTGACTGTGCGTTTGGGACCGAGCTTTTAAGGCTCGGTTCCAAACTAAAAATTTGCACATTACATTATTTTGATCGCTAGTTGACAACTAGCTAGCTAATTTTTAGGTAATACAGATAGGTAATGAGTGATACAAAAGCATTGTGGTGTTAACCAAATGGGTAAACTCGTATATTGTATATGCGGGCTCATTTCTGTTATTATGTAGATGTTAGAATGCTTTCGATGTAAAATAGTTTGGCGTGACTCCTGCTTCAGCGGATAGCTTAGGTGATTTAGGCTTGCTATGAAAGAGAGATGTGTAGAAGTGAGGATAAGTTTTAAACTACTGTTACCCCTGCTACTACTACTACTAATAATAATAATAATACAGTTTCCTCGTATTCCCGACTTCTAGCTTGCAACAGAAAAATGGTGTACATTCTGTTGAAGAATGGGTAAAAATCAACAGACATAAGTAAGTACTGTGTATATATATATATATATATATATATATATATATATATATATATATATATATATATATATCGCAGAGAATATGTGGATTTAGAATAATGGAATTTGGACAGTTTTGAGAGAAGTTACGATTTCTTCCTCTTGTTGTATAAAGCATTCAGAATTTGAGAGTATTTAAGTTTCAGGTTTGCTAAAATAAACGAAAGCGACCATGTAGTGAAAGATCCTTACTTGAATTATTGTTGAAGATGTGTTTTGAACTTCTTTGGTGGTATTGCCTCATGAAGGACTGGTGCTATATTTAGTCAACAACCTGCAATGATGCTAATTACCAGAGTTATGCCTCCTAAAAACCTTTCCACGTTTTCTATTAACTGGAAATGATAATTTTTTTTTTTTTTTGGAGAAACCTACTTATTTGGTTGTTGTCCAACAGATATCATTTTGTATCAGTAAATAAGGTTGGCACAACTAAAGCGCCTGTCAAGCATGGTGTGCCACAGTGCTGAGTTCTGGGTCCACTGTTATTTTTATTATATATAAATGACCTTCCACGTTCATCAAATATACTGAACTTCATAATGTTTGTAGATGATACAACACTCTTTTTCTTGCAAAAATGTTAATACAGCTAAGAATATATCTCATTCAGAATTCATCAGTGTAATGAAATGGTTGACCGCCAATAAACGCTTCCTAAATACTAGTAAAACAAATTTCATAATTTTTACTAATAAAAGAAATGTATATCTTGATGAACTTAATGTTAATGGAATCGCCATAAAGGCTTGTGCTGTAACAGAATTTCTTGGTGTAATACTAGATAAGAATTTGCAATGGAGTGATCATGTAAATTAAATCGCGAAAAATATTTCAAGGAGCGTTTCTATAATGTTTAAATTTAGAAATGTAGTCCCAAAATAAGTTTTATTGACTCTTTATCATACTCTTGTTCTTCCTTATATAACATACTGCTCCCTTGTTTGGGGAAACTCCGCTAACAACGCTTTAAATGGTATCTTTGTCATCCAAAAACGAGCAATAAGGTTATTATCTGTTGCTGATTTCCTTGATCGCTCTAGTGCTTTATTTAAAGAGTTAAACCTACTAAAGCTCAACGATATAACCAAACTGGCACATTTTATTTTTATTTACAAGTGTAAGAACAAAATCATTAATTTGCAATGGGTAAATAGATATTTTGTAACTCAACAAGAAATCCATTCGTATCAGACCAGAAATAGAACAATGCTTGTTATACCTCGGTTGTCTTCATCTCAAAAACTACCCATTTTCATTGGATTGAAACTATGGAATGACTTGCATGCCGATATAAAAAATATTGTGAATGTAAATTTGTTTAAAACGAAGCTGAAACCCCGATTAATATTGGCATACTAACAAAATCTAGGACTAATGTCCACTAATATTGCTTAATATTGTCCATTAATATTGTTTAACATTGTAATACATGTTTTAACTATTAATAATACTTATTTATTTACTTATTTATTTATTATTATAAATTTATAACACCTAGCTGCTTATTTTTAATATTGAATCTAATTAAAATTGCCAACCCCCACAAATTCGACACCCCGTTTTCTTTAATTGCACCTAATAAGAAAGTTTTTTACCCGAACCTACTTATTTGGATGTTATATATATATATATATATATATATATAAATAAAACAATGATAATAATAATAATAACAAGATTAGTAGCAACTAATAGTCGATAAAAGAAAGTAAAAACTTAACTACTCTGAAGACAGTTACTGTGAGAGAAATATGGCAAGATTGAGGGTATAGTTGCCAGATGCTTTTATTACGAAGGGAATTGAAATCAATATATTTAATTTAAATACTCTTAACACGTGTACATATATATATATGTAATAATAACAATAAATCAATATTAGTAATAATATTTAAGTGGATGTTTAGAGGAGGAAAACAACTTTGGTGATTTTGTTTAAAGCATCGTTACGCAACTTGTTCTTTTAACACATGTAATTTTATAACGAAATTTGATGAACGGTAAAATTATTAATTCATATACCAGAAGACGGCATGTGAAAGTGAATGTAATGGTATATAGCTATGTAAATAACAGAAAACTACATATTTAAAAGTAAATAAACAAATATGCGTGTACTATAAGTATATATTGTATTTGAAGGTCATCTCGTTTGAAAATAAGCCAGTTTCCCTTAAAAAAGAGAGAAATTAAATTATTTAAATTAAAAATTAAATATTCATTTTATTTTTCATAATACAGATATTAAACAAAGAACTTGTTTTTCGATTTAAAATATGTTCAGTCTGATTTTGATTTATGTATTGTTCGCAATTTGTTAACAGACGAAAGTTGAATGTGTTGATGCGCAATCTGGTTAGGCTTATTAAAACCTTTCAGATATTCATTTTAAGTTTTCATTTCTACTGTCTGGCGGAATTTGCCTGAACAGAAAGTACTTGAATGTATGTATGTATTTGCATGTTTGTTCTTGTTTGCCTCATGAAAGAACTTTTTTGAAGGAGGAAGGCGAGGCTCAGTTGTTTCTTAATTTTTTTATCCCTCTTTTTTTCCCCCTCTTATTTTTTCCCCCTTTTTTTTTTTTTTTTTTTGAAGGACCATTAAGGACGGTGAGGGGGGGGGGGATTTTCAAATTGATCCATTCTCTGTCTCCCTTTTTTCGGCTATACTACTAAGATGGAAAATCTCCTGGCGCCTACTTGACCCACAGAACAATTCCTGTTATAGGCGCCACTGGTGAGGTCCTTGCTCAGGAGACATTCAGTGTTCTTGAAGTATACAATAGCCTTGAAAGTATCCGAGCCATTCTTCTTCATAATACCGCAACCAACACTGGCTGGAAGAGTGGTTTAGTGGTAAAACGTGAAGAAACTCTGGGGGAGGAAACTGCACACTATTGGTTGCGCACTGCATCAGAATGAACTCCCACTAAAAGCTCTTTTCAAAAAAATGGATGGAGTGACAACTGGCCCAAGAAGTTTCAGCGGGCCCCTTGGGCAAAGGTGCGCAGAAGGTATCCAGGATGACCCTCAGGTACAGTTTGAAGCTGTGGAAACTCCAATCATTGAAGGGTACATTCCAGAGGAAGTACTGAAAGACCTCAGGTATTATCAAAAGCTTCTGTATGAGTATTGCAGAGGGATCGGATCAGGAAGAATAGATGACAGATGGGCTGCTTGGAAGATTGGTCCACTTAACCATGCAAGATGGTTAACTCTTGCCATACGACTTCTTTGTTTGTACACAAGAGACAACAGACCAAACCTGAATTTGAAAAAGTTGGTCCATTACATTGTTCGAGTTTATGCTCCTGCATGGTTTGAGATAAAGGCATCTTTTAAGCTGCATGAGTGCATGATTCTCCTCGCATCCTCTTCTCTGCTATCAGCCGACTGAGGCTGATTCCATTTGATGATGTGAAACACATTGTAAAGCAGAACATCCAGGGTAATGTTTTCTGCCTCCGACCTGAGAACATCCTCTATGCCATGGTGAAAGATGATGAAGACAGAATCAAGAATCTTGGGTTTCAGACTATACTTACTCTCAGACACAGGTAAATTTTGCGCTTCTTGTAATTATTATTATTTTTTTTGCCAAAGCTGAGTTATCCTCCAAAAAGTATGGAAAAAATATTATAATTGTCACTTTAAGTGGGATTTGTTTGCTTATTGAAACGGCAATATTTGAGTACTATTTTTCATTTATATTTATATTTTTATTTATATTTATATTTTCATTTATATTTTCATTTTAACTTTTCATTTATAGAATGGAGAGCAACCAGGAAGCAGGGAAGAAAATTCCCCAGGTGAATTGGAATGCAAATCACTGGCATGAGCTCATCGACCTCACTGACCCTGATGTCATGGAACCACCTACCACACAGCACCTATCTGATGAAGAAATCCAGTCATTCATGGACATTAACATTAAGCCAGACAGTCCAGACTTGCCTTCTCACTCTCAGAGTGTTGAGAGGAGTGTGAAATTAGTGACAGAGGCTTCCCATACCGTGTACGGGTTCGAAACTCGTCACAGATGTATCCTTACTAAAGTACTAAGCAGGAAGATGCGTCCTGCATTTATGTCAAAAGGACATTATTCTCAATCTTATGATGATTTATATGAGTAGTTTTTCTTTTTACATGAGAACATGTGATTTTTTTTGGATTTATCACCTTTTGAAAGTATTTTTTCAAGTTTTGTAGCAAAAATATGTGAATAAATTAGCAAAAATGCGTTTTTTCAACGAAATTTTATCATTTTACACTTAAAACCAGGGCTGTGGAGTCGGAGTCGGAAGTACATAGTTGGATGGAGTCGGAGTCGGAGTCGGTGCAAATCCTTCAATTATAACCATAGCAGCCTAGGCCTAGGCCTAGCTCAATTTTATGAATAAAATAGATTTAACTTAATGTTTTAATATATAATATAATATATAAATAATATATAATATATAACATATAAATATATAAATATAAATAATATATAAATATAGTTGCTTATAATTAATAAGGATTATAATTAATTAATTAACATAATTAATAATAAGGAAATTTAAAAATTTTGTACTAGCAACCCTAAATCTTTTTCAGATTTTTAGATTTCAATTTGATAATTTTGATAAGCATCACTGAAAGAAGATTTAATGGAAGCGATCCTTTTTTAAGAACAAATTCAGTTTAGGTTAGTACATTTTGTTACGGATGTTTATAATAATACAAAAACATCTTATTAATTTGCTAAACCAATAATAATCTTATTTTGTTTAAGTTTCAATCAGTTTGTATTTTGGGATTTATTGTAATTTTTGAATAAAGAGAAAAAAAGCCATTAAGGCATAGTTACAGCCAGAGATGGGCACGATCTTGATCTTCAAGATCAGATCGTGATCTTGAAGATCAAGATCGTGATCTGATCTTGATCTTGAAGATCACTTTTATTATGGTGATCTTGATCTTGATCTAAGATCACTTTATTTCTTGTGATCTTGATCTTGAAGATCACTTTAGACTTCAAGATAACTTTTAATTTCAGATTCTTAAATATGCCGCTATGCGAATGTCATTTGTTTTTTGTCCAAGCGACATCTGGTGGCAACTTTGTTCAACACCGACTGTTTATGTTTTCTGTTAGTTGGGTGACTTGCGTCATGCGTGGGCTCATGGAAGGTGTAGTTGCTGTGGAATTTAGGCTCGTAAAAAGTGTAATTTACTGTGCAATTATGTTAAAAGTGTTCTATTAATATATTATTATATATAGGCATAAAATATAGCCTATAGGTCTGTATTCATAATAAATTAATTCTAAACATATTTTATTTACAGATTGAATTTTTTAATAATGAGTGCAATTTTACAACTTCAACAGGCTCCCAAGGGAACCAAATATTCTAGGTTGTCACCAGAACAGTATTCAATATATTTAGATAACAATGTTGGTAATAAGGATCAATCTGTGCTATTGAACGGAAAATATTTTCAAATTGTCGAAAAAACTGGAAACAGTATCAAAGTTATTTGTAGGCAGTGTACAAAGAAAACTACAATTCTGTCTGCTGGCCTCGACTCAACAAACAATCTTCTGAGGCACCTCAGGGTTAGTACTACTTAGTAACTAAGTAGTAAGTAGCAACATTAACATAATGGTTCAAGTCATATTTTAAGTGACTGGTGCCATACAAGACTAATGCTACATTTACATAGACGTCCATTTGAATATATTGTGCACTTCAGATATTAATAGATTATGGACTAGTAACTACATTAAAAACTGCCGATATCCAACTATAATAAAACGCCAGGTGTATCTGTCTTTCTCTCTGTCTGATCCATGTCTGTAATTTCTCCTATTTAGTTACTGAAGGACGAAATTCGGCTTTCAATTTAACATAGGATAAAAATGCACTGATCATGGTGAAAATAATTTTAGTTAAAGATAACAAAATTTTAGAATCTTGTTAAGTATTAATTTCAACTAGAAGTTTGATACTCTTATAAATATTATACAGGGTGTTCAAGAAGTCTCTCCGCATGATGATAATTTATTTTCTTGTGCAGAAACTACATTCGGATCTTTTGGGTGAATATGAATCGGAGAAGAAATCTCGCAAGCGTCCAGCTAAAGAAGATGCCAGCGGCAGCAATGCTGGCCCTGCCAAAATTGCCAAGCAGTCAACACTAAGCATGTTCCACATTTCCAAGCAAAAACCAGGACCACCAATATGCAAGGATATCCTTGAAAAGAAGATTCTCTCGCTTGTGGCTAATGGGCTCCTACCATTGAGCCTAGTTGAACTACATGAATTTAAGGATCTTCTTTCATGTTAGTATAACTCAAATATTTTGCTATTTTTTCCATAGCTAATATCTGATTAAAATAATTAATCATATTATTTGTATGAACATTAGACTATCGCTAGCCTAGCTAAATATTTTGATATTTTTTCCATAGCTAATCTATTGTATTTGTTTTAATTTTTAAATATTTTTTTCAGACGTCAACCCGGCTGTTCAGGTGCCATCTAGACGCACCCTGGCTAGATCTCTTGCAACAACAACCAGTACAATGAAGGAAGACATACAAGCAAAACTGGCAGCAGTTGACCATGTGTGTGTTACATGCGACATATGGTCAAACTAATCACCGCAGTTTCATGGGAGTCACTGCGCATTGGGTATGCTATTGATTTAGTGTATTATTTTTATATAATTGATAAATTGACCATTGGTGATAGACTGATAGTCTGATAGACTTATAGTATAATCTTTTCAATTATTCGACATGTGTTCTCATTCAAATTTGGTGAGTCTTCATTTTGCTGTGATTCACAGTAATTTCACACTAATTCACTGATTCTGTCATCTGTCATTGTGTCTGATTCACAGCAAAATGTGGAAGAGTCCATATTCACAGGCTGTGAATATGGACTCTTCCACATTTTGCTCTTATGGGATGGGTCACTGATGTGGTGGTATGGTAGGCGACTCATCGCTGAATTGCCTCCTTTATATCACATAGTTCTTCTCTTCAATGTTTGGTGGCGCAGTTTAGCTGGTGCGTGTCTAACCAATATTATTAAATTAAGCTTAAAAAATGTTCATACAAACATTGATTTTATATTCTTACATTACAGATCAATGATGACTTGTCGCGAGGATCAGCTGCACTGGCATGCGAAGATTTCGTGGAACACATAGCTTTGATAAAATTGCTGGAAATTGGACAGGATCAACTCGGAGCATTGTTATCTTATAGAAAAGTTGTATCTACAGTCACCGACAATGCATCGAACATGGTGAAATGCTTTAAAGAGTTCGGTGTTCGTGTTCAGAATCGTACTGACGACATTGATGAAGATGATGCAGATGAAGATGATGATGAAAAAGATTCAGATGAAGAGGTTATCATCAGCAACTTTCCTGAACATTCAGGAGAGCATGGAGAGGAGTCAGTGAAACTATCATCCCATATTCGATGTGCCTCCCACACATTGAACTTGGTAGCAACAACTGATGCAGATAAAGGACTGAATTCACCTGGACTAAAGAAGATAAAGCATTCTGCAATGGGAAAATGTTCGGCGCTGTGGAATGCTGCTGGTAAACCCAAGTCAGCAGAAAAAATACAGGAAATAACTGGCGTCCAATTTAGGTACCCATGCGTCACCCGATGGAACTCAATGTACGACTCATTAAGCAAATATATAAACATAAGAACGACGTGAATGTAGCTCTTGAAGAACTGAATCTATCCATCCTCAAAGACAATGAATTGGAATTTATTTCAGAATATTGTCTGTTCTAAAACCAATTGCAGCAGCCCTCAACAAATTGCAGGCAGAGAAAGAATGCTACTACGGTTGTCTTCTTCCAACAGTCCTAGTGACTCAAGATGCCCTCGCAAGATTGGAGCCTATCCAACCAAACGACCTGCGCTTGAGACACTGCATGCCATTACTGGCAGCAGTCGTCTCTGGCTTCAATGCCAGATTTGGTCATTTTTTGTCGTTGAGCCCGAGGTAACTGATGCCGTTTTGGCCTCAGTATCTCATCCGTATTTCAAACTTAGATGGATATCATTGTTGCAAGGGCCTAATTTCGGCGATCATGAAGCAATCAAGTCTCAAGTAAAAGACAAGCTGCAATGGCTGTAAGAAATTGTAATTCTGACAGCAGTGGTAATAGTTCGGTGAACTCAGACTCATCATCTGAAGACGATTTCTTCAGAACTATGGACGGCTCATTCTCTGCTCCTAACAACAAGGAAGACTTGGAAGTCCTCAATTATTTGCAGGACACCAGTAAGGCACTCGACTCTTTAGATAGGTATCCTGCTATAAAGAAGATCTTCAAGAGGTATAACACCACGCTACCTTCCTCTGCACCAGTGGAACGGTTGTTTTCGTTTGCTGGCATGGTTCATAGCCCCAAACGAAGTCGTCTCTCGGATGGTAACTTTGAACAATTGGTTTTGCTGAAAGCAAATGTTTACAGCGGTTGAACATTAAATTAACACTCTTAACTTGCGGTTTTTACCCTTATATTGTCAGTAATTGCGTACTGCAGTAAAACTGTAAAATTAAATTCTATGTAAAAAATGTTTACTTATATATGCTGACCATTCATTGATATGGGTTATGGACCTGGTGAAATGAGAATTGAGAAAAATAGAACTAAAAACTATATGTAGGTCATTTAATAGTTTTTTCTTTACTGATAAGTTATGATAATACTAAGTTTTAAGTTTACCACCTGAAAAACTGAAAGGGGAATCGTCAATCCCCGTGGTTTAGATCAGGTGACATGGGTAGGATGCGATGCTTGTATTGCCTCAGCCCTCATGGGAGTATTAGGAGTGATACTTTTCAGGAGTGATTAACAAAATAATTTGTTTTTCTTTACTCTACAAGAGTACAACTTTTTTCAATTCATATAAAAGTGATCTTAAAAAGTGATCTTGAAAAGTGATCTTCAAGATCACGATCTTGATCTGGATCTTCAAGATCACATTTTTCTGGTGATCTGATCTTGATCTTGCCCATCTCTGGTTACAGCCAGTGGTGTAGTGCTAAATAAAGAAGTGAGGGAACGCATTTTGAAAGTGTTACTCAGATGCGGGGGGGACAATGGCGAGCGCGGCGAGCCCATACAGCTGGGGGTCCGGGGGCACTGTAAGCCCCCCGGGAAATCTTTTGAAATCTGACCAATTTCAGGGATATTTTGAGGTCATATGCACTGGATATTAGGATATATTCCAAGGTTGAAGATGCAGTATTTCCAGTGTCATTAGATATATGACATCCAGTACGATCAATAAAAATAGCTAACAACTGGAATGATTAACTAAAAAAAGTTAACTGGTACGCCGTGGTGACTGTTTCACCAGATCTTTATAGGCTAGCATTGCCTCAGTCGAAGCTAAAAGAAATGAAACAGTTAATGATTCTTTCTCATATTTCTTCTAGGGGTGGGAATTAAAATTTCATGACGTTAGAGATTTGTAAGTTCGGATTTATTTGAAATAGTGAGGGAACGCCGTTCCGTCTATCAAAAAAAGTAAGGGAACGCCGTTCCGTCTACCAAAAAAAAGTAAGGGAACGCCGTTCCCACGCGTTCCCACAGCACTACACCACTGGTTACAGCCACTAAGTAACCTGATGAGTCATGTGGTGGTGACGAAATGCCTTGTTTATGAATCTCCATTGGCCAGATTTCTGGAGTCGGAGTCGGAATGTTAAAATTTTTGGAGTCGGAGTCGGAGTTGGAGTCGGCAAATTTTATCACCGACTCCACAGCCCTGCTTAAAACACATGATATACATTAGGCATTGTCTCCTCTTGGGATAGAAAATGATATTGAGTTGCTACATCTATAATTAGTTAATATTATGTCTTCAGAAATGACGATAGGTTTGCTCTAAAAAAATTTTTGGGTTCATTTCTCAACCAAACCTAACTACTGGGCACTTATTCACCTTGCGATTTCAAAACATGTCATTAGACGAAAGCGCTTGAGCACCATTTTGTGTTTCCTTTCCTTCGTGGTTTTATTCATCATAAATATTTTTCACGTGTTACTTTCGTGAAATAATTTTCATATATATATAATATATATATATACAGCGTATCCCAAAGAAATGTATACCCAATTTGTTCGATAATACCAGTATGAGGATAATAAATATATTACTTTTTATATGTTTTTTAATAGAGAATTTTCTCCTGAATCTAAATATATAATTATTTTTATTAAAAATTGAAAAACAAAAAAGTTACAGATGTTTTAAATTATAATTATTATTTTCGAGACTTCATGTGCGATATTTTCTAATATTTTAACCGACTGTTTTGAGATACTTATGTTTAGTGTTGATATTGAAGCATAAATGTTGTAATTATTAGTTAATTCAAAAAATTTACAAATTCCATGGTTAAATGACACTTTATCTAAGATGTTCAAATTGTGGTTAGAAAAGAGCAAACGTCGCAGAGTTATAAGATGTTAGATAAGGTTAGAGCAAAACTGTAGTCTTGCCTAATTAGAACTCAACGAAATGGCTAGGCTAAGCTAGGCACTAAACATAAGTATCTCAAAACAGTCGGTTAAAAGGCAGGCCAGGCCATAAAAAAAAATATTAGAAAATATCGCACATGAAGTCTCGAAAATAATAATTCTAATTTAAACATCTGTAACTTTTTTGTTCTTCAATTTTTAATAAAAATAATTACATATTTAGATTCAGGAAAACATTCTTTATTAAAAAAACATATAAACAGTAATATATTTATTATCCTCATAGCTGGTATTATCGAACAAAGTGGGTATACATTTCTTTGGGACACGCTGTATATATATATATATATATATATATATATATATATATATATATATATATATATATATATATATATATATATATATATATATATATAAACACAATTAAATAATTAAATATATTGAAAATAAATATACATCAAAATACTTTATGTTCTGCGGCGCAAAACGCTAAACTCACAAGTAATCGAGTCTACATTCACATCATTATTGCTTTGCACCACACGGAAAATATGTCCAATCATTACTTCACCGCTCAAGTTTACGGATACCTATACTCGATATAAATGGCTTTCATATCGTTCAATACTATTTTTGTGCCCACTTTACATTCGGTTGGCAAGTTATCACTCTCTTTAAACGCGGACAGAATACAATAAAAAACACGCACAAAGAGGGCATCGTTAGCCACAACATCATTATTAAATACAAGTTTATAAACACTCTTTCCAATCGAGGGTTTTTTCTTAACGTCCCGAGCTTTTCAATCGTGAACTCTTCTTCACTCTGCACAGCGGCAAATGAAATAATCTTCCAAGTCGTAACGACAGCTACTCATTATATAGAGATACAGCTCTTCAGGGTGAACAGTGTAAGCAAGCTCTGCCCCTGTACCGCTCAAGTGCTTTGTACCAAAGTTCGAGCTATTTCGAAGAGTCTAAACCTTTTAAATATATATCCAGCTCTAGACCATTCTCGCCTTGTTCATTCCTACATTCGATAAATCCGTCGAGCAGAGCGGTGTATGCGTATTCAAGAACCGTGTCAAAATAAATCATATTCGTAACACGAGCGTCTAATATAGGCTTCAGCTTGCGGAATCCTACGATTTCAAACATTCTGTCGAGGATGAAACGGTTTCGAGTAGTGACAAGAACGTTATTATCAGATGCATTCTTCCACATCAATCGTATATCAATGCATGGCTGATCGTTATTTATACACAACGTGCAAACAACGGCATATGACGGGGCATCACTAATCTGTTCTCTTCTTGTATCTACACCTGCAGGTATTTTATAACGGTCCTCTCCCCACTTCTCAACTATCACGATGACTCTATTCATCTCCTCAACACTTAAATAAATACCAATACGTCTGCTTGCTTGCCTGCAAATCGTTCCAAGTACATATTCGCAAACTCTGAGACTATGAGCCACAGGTGGGCTGATCGGCTCGACAGGCGGAGTGAGTCACGCTGATGAAACGTGCACGGGTTTGTTCAACTCGTATGTTTCAGAGGGGTGCTGTACACTGGTGGGCGGCTCGATAGAGGAGTGAGTCACATCATAAACTGCTAAAGCGTGTACAGGCTTGTCCGAATACTTGTGCCCCATTATACTAGGCAAAGAGAATTTTCCGCTACAAGAAGCAATACCGGTTTTATTGTTTTATCACTCACCAGACGTTCATTTCCACAAACTAAACATCTTCACAATCCGGTGCACTATTTGAGAAAAACATATGCCCATATTTATCCTTTTTGTTTAACGAGTAAAAATACTTAAGATTCTCCATGATGACAAGATTTTCATTCTCAACCGTAAGGTACGAGTAGTCGGTATGATGTAACATGACATAATATCGCTTGTCACATCACTCATCAACAAGACTCACTATCCATAACCGTTGCTTATCTTCTGAACGTGTTGTTTCTTCTACTTCGTGGTACATGTGAGCTTTAATAAAGGTTAGGTCTACAACATACTTCAATACATCGTTTATACTACGAAATCCTAAAATGCCTCGCCAGAATAGCCGTAGAATATTTGAACATCTTGGTCCTTCGCACGGCTCAATGTAACCTTAAAAGTATCAAAGGAGGGTGGAATAAGGAGGTTTTCAGTATCCACCACATTTTGGCATTTTGTCGAATACCACTTCATAAATGTTGAACACGCAATATTAAAGGTAGCCATTACTATTTTTCGTCTACGCTGGAGAATACACGTCTGAGCTCAAAGGTATGCAGAGGTCAACTGAGCACGCAGGGATAGAGATATGCTCAGGTAGTGGCAGGAGTCACGTGACCGATCTTACAGTCGGCGGAGCTTAGCTTTTTTCCTGTACACACACACACACACACACACACACACACACACACACACACACACACGCAAAAGAGAAAATGAAACCTTAATTGAAGCAAATATACGTGATAAATAAACATATCGTTAACAATACACATACTGTATATATAAATACAATCAAGGATTAAGGTAGCCAAAGGGTACGGTACCATAGGTACCAGGCACCTGGTAACGCTTACTATAGGCGTTACCGCATACCTTCGTTCCCCTAAGTTCCTTCACACACCCCATTTTCTGCGCCCGAAAATTGTACGTCCCCACAGTCAGTTAGGGTGGCTGGTCACCCTCATCTTCCAAGCTCACTAGATCCTTCAACGAGTCAAAGTTAACGACTCGACGGTTCGCATGGTTAAATGTGATACCCTTAGCCTTCACGATATACTTCATATCATCCTCCACCCTCACCCGTACCCCATAGGTTTTTGGCCGTGTTGATACAAACGAGTCTGCGCATGCACCATCACCATACTCGTCCTTGATCTCGTCAGATAGCTCTCCGAGAAATTCCCCAATAGCAGGCATGTATTCACCCTCCCTCGCTGTGAATATCACGCTATCTGTGTCAGCGTACAGCACCCTCCGTCCAAGAGAGTACAATAGACCGGAAAGTTTGATGCGGGCGTAGGCCGTTGTGAAGCTGGCTACAGGTATATTTGTAACCCGTGAGGTATCTGTGGTTCGGTGATGTTGTACTTTATTATGTAAGTATTACCTTCATCCACGATCTCCATAACCTCTTTATCGGGAGCGTTGGCATAATCCCAGACTTCACTATAACTTTGTGCCAAATGAACGCTCCCTTTGCCGATATTCTGTGCAAATTTCCCCCAAAAACTGTTTAGACACAACTTTTCACTAAAGCGCTTGCCAGGATTCTTAACAATTTTGGAACGGTCAAGCTGTATACCTTCATGGGCATGGTACCGCTGAATATAAGCCGTTTTTTCATCTTCGGTATCAACCCCTCGCGGATATCCTGATGCTTCTCCTTTATCCTTCAAAAAGGCGTTTATATATGGTATGAAAAGGTTGGGTAGCTTCTGAAACCTCCACACCTCATGGATCTTCAATATTTTGTACCCATGGCGAACTGCTTGGCCAGCTCAGGGCTTGTATATACACCTCTGATCTTACGCTGGTTGGTTGTATGGATACAATCACCGTCGTTCTCCTCTGCGCACTTCACGCACAGGGGAAACATGAGCTTGTGATCTATAACGACGGGTAAGATCAGCATCTAAAAATCGCGAGGGGGAGCACGTCTACGAAAGAGAGTCCAAAGTAGCGCTCATTTAAGCTGAAAACTCCTCGATGGTTGGTATGGTGGGACCCACCATTTTTTCAGGCGCACCTACGGGATACGGATTGTTCTTCATCACGTAGGGGTATAAAGATCAGAAGTCGTAGTAATGGAGTTTCACGCCCTCCGTAGGCGGAAAGTATAGCTTGAATGGGTTTGTACGCCCTCCAAACAAGCTGTCACCGCATTTGAGGGGGTCCAGCACCATTGAACGTTTGATGGCCCTTATTTCTTCACGGTACTGGTCATCTGTTTCCATCTATGTATCATACTCATGCTCCCACACGATTTTGTGAGTGAACTGGGAGCCTATAAGTTGATCACGGTTACGGGTCCATGCGAGGCTATCGGCGAGGGATCTTCCATAAAGGTCCCCTGTGACGGCACATTCAGAGCGCGGGCAACCATGCCACCAGCAGCCGTTAAAGGAATACACAGTCTTCTCACCAGTGGTTGGATCCTCACTTAGGCCGTCAACCCAAAAAACACGACCATTGAGCTTCACGGGTACTTCACCCGTGTTGCGGGCATGTTTTATATATACCCTGTTCTGTTGCTGTAGGTGTATGAGCCAGTAAATAGCCTTGTGCCCATAACTGCAGGGGTTGTTTCTGTGAGTGACTGCTAAGGTGTCTTCAGGCGTGAAGTTATTCTTGAACACTGTAAAACATAATGAGGCGATCCTGGGCGCGACTTGCAGCGGATCGCATTTGAAACGGGCTATGTACATTAGGGTTGCCCACTTTTCAATTTTATTTGAAAAGTATAGGTGATCGTGGTTTTTCCCATTATTTGGCACTATACTAGCACATTGGTACCATTTTTACAAAAATTGATCAATATTTAGGGGTCTCGCATCGACCTTGAAATTACTAGTTTTTTAAAAAAAATGCGTACGTTTTAACTTTTTACTGAATCAAGATAAATCATTAAGTAGGGATGTTTTCTGAATCCTCTTAATGAGAGAAGTCGTTTGGTGTGCCTGCCAATGTCATACGACTAACGGTTTAAAGGTTGTGCCTGTATACAGGTAATACCAATGTGCTAGTATAGTGCCAAATAATGGGAAAAACCACGATCACCTATACTTTTCAAAAAAATGAGTCACCATACCCGGGCGGAATGTATAATGTATATAGGTAGTTAGAAAATGCACTATGCCTGTGCCAGGTACCTAACCTATTTCTTTTTTTGCAGATCATAACATTTTGAAATTCTGTCTGAGTTCCTCATCCTTTGTCATGGACAAATCGATGGCAACCATAACTGGAAGAACTCTTGAAGCTACAAATAGAGTCATCAAAAGGAAAGGCGAAAATAACATCGCTACCTTCTCTAAGATCAGCCTCGGAAATTTTTTTAGTTGGCCAACCGTCGTCCTCCATCAGTGGTAGCAAATTGCCAACAACACGGCAGATTTTGTAATACTTCTTCAGTGTTATCCAGTACACTGCTAACAGGAAAGACGCATTCAAAGAAACCGTAAACAACGTCTTAAAGTTTTGGAACATGGCCCGCATTAAAACAATCACAAAGCTCAACTGCGAACGGAAGCTAGAGGCATTGTGGAAAGAGTGGCACTTACTCCAAAAGAGCAGAAAACGAGAAACTGACGCCGGAGGAAAACGGCAGAAGTTTTCGGACAGTGTGGACAAGCTGTGGGATATCGGAGCATCTGACGCTGTCGAAGATATAAAGAAGAATCGACTGCTGTCCGACAAGGACAAGAAAGAAGACATTGACTTCTACCTCGATCAACGTGGTCCTCGGGTGGCAACGATGAGCGGGAACGATAAAGTTTTCGCTGTAAAAAGAAAGCTACAGGAAGGAAGAAAACGTCCTCGCCAGGAGCCGCAAACCTCAAAGTGTGCATACGAAACCGGAGATGAGGCCATGGAGATTGATGATACTGGCATGTCAGGAGAGTCGGAGACAGAACTAGCGTTCCCCCTGCCGAAAGAGCCAAGTGTGTCTGTCAATCTTCCTCGCCGCATCCTTAGTGCACCTGCTGTCATGGAAGTGGCTGATCGTTTCCGCATGTCCAATAATCAGGTGCGTATTGTGTATAGTATTCATCGACAGCGTCAGTTTTAAAGTGTCCCGTAACCCACATGTATTCTTGACAGTTTCCTTTCCACTTTCCATTCTCTACATAGGTAGTAAGCATTGTGGCTGCTATCACACGTTCGGCGGATCCACCAGCAGACCTCAATCAGTTCAGCATCTCGAAAGAAACGGCTCGCCGGGGAAGAGTGTCACATCGCCGTGAAGTGGCGACGGCTGTGAAGGACTCCTTCACGCCACCGAGGCACACTGTTGTCCACTGGGATGGCAAAATGGTCAAGGTCAGTTGATTAAGTTTTCATAGCTATCAATTTAGTAATGAGATTCATGAAGCATAATGTCAATTAAAAAGAGAACTGAATGTGAACAAAAATAGGTTACTTAATTACAACCATGAAATTGAAATATATGGCATGTGTTTCAGAACTTCCTTGGAACGGCGGAGCACCGCCAAGCAATTCTCATCTCCGGGGCTCCTCATTGCACAGAAGGAAAGTTGCTGTCAGTCCCAGCTGTTGCTGACGGCACCGGACTGTCGCAGGCGCGGGCAACCATACATGCTCTCAAAGATTGGGGATGTGAGGAGAGCGTCATCGGACTCTGCTTCGACACCACTTCCACCAACACGGGGAAGGTGCAGGGTGCAGTTGTCCGGCTGGAAAACATGCTCGGGCGACCGCTACTCCAGCTGGGATGCCGTCATCACGTCCTAGAGCTTATCGTGGGGGCAGTAGCCGTCACCCTGCTCGGAAGGACTACGGCACCAACTGATCCTTTGTTTCAGCAGTTGAAGAGAAGGTTAGTTCATTTTTTGTGCAAGGTAAAGTTAGGACACACATGATATTCCACTAGTTTATAAAACAGCAAGCCAAACCGGAACTTCAGAGTTTTCTCACACAATTTTCTTGTTTATTATTTTTGAAGATGGGACGAGCTCGATCTCTCGACCTACTGCAAGCTGCAGGTCGAGAATCTGGCGGAGAGTACGTGGCTAATAGAACTCCGGGACGCGGCGGTCAGCTTCCTGAGCACAGCTTCTGGTTTCGTCAGAGACGATTACCGGGAAGTGGCAGAGATCACGCTCCTGGTACTCGGGACACAACCACGCCGTGGCATTCACCTCATGCGCCCAGGAGCCTACCACCACGCAAGATGGATGGCTAAAGTTAGTATTTTCAAACAAAAATAATCTTGAGATAAGTTTAAATGTTATTCAAAGATAAACATTTCATTATAACACAAACAAAGTAATTGGTAACAATAAACCTGTCTTACTTACAATGGTGCCTATTCTGTTTCAGGTCATCTACTACACAAAACTGCTGATGTTCAGTAGGCAGCTGGAGCTCGACGCCGAGCTGGTCGACAAACTGCACAGGATCGTGGTGTTCATCGCTCTTCTGTACGTACCAGCTTGGTTGGCGGCCCCTGTAGCAGCTGATGCGCCGTTGAATGACCTGGTACTATACCAGCGTTTTCTGAGGTATAGGGCAGTGGACTGCGAGGTGGCAGAAGCGTCACTGGCAGTGATGAGGCGGCACTTCTGGTATCTGAGGCCTCAGACCGTCATCTTCGCTCTATGCAGCAACAAGGTGGATGGCACTGTGAAGCAACAGATGGCAGAGAAGCTGTCCCACCTCCCTGTACCCAAAGACTTCACATACGAGAACGTCTCAGTCGACGAGATGACGCTACTCCCCGACCTGATCGACGAGTCCTCCTGGTTCTTATTTGCAGGTCTGAAGATGTATGGGTCTTCGTGGCTCACCCTGCCAACTGATAAGTGGGACGAGAACGAGGACTTTTGTCGTCTGAAGGATGTGATCTCTAATCTCCAGGTCACCAATGACGTCGCTGAAAGAGGAGTCCAACTGATACAAGATTATGCGAACACGGTCACAAAGGACGAGGCACAGCTGCAGGATCTTCTGCAAGTGGTGGAAAAGAACCGGAAAGAGCTCGGCGACTTCAAGAAGTCATCACTCACCACGATGACATAGCACAGAGGGACAACGTTGCAGCCAGTGACGTGTGATAGTGGTCAATACAATGCAAAAGTGATTGTTTAAGTTATTGTTTCTTTCTTCCTTATTTGTCTGCTATTTGCTGATTTTTTTGAAAAGTATAGGTGATCGTGGTTTTTCCCATTATTTGGCACTATACTAGCACATTGGTATTACCTGTATACAGGCACAACTTTTAAACCGTTAGTCGTATGACATTGAAAGGCACACCAAACGACTTCTCTCATCAAGAAGATTCAGAAAACATCCCTACTTAATGATTTATCTTGATTCAGTAAAAAGTTAAAAAGTACGCATTTTTTAAAAAAACTCGTAATTTCAAGGTCGATGCGAGACCCCTAAATATTTATCAATTTTTGTAAAAATGGTACCAATGTGCTAGTATAGTACCAAATAATGGGAAAAACTACGATAACCTATACTTTAAAAAAAAAATTGAAAAGTGGGCCACCCTAATGTACATCCTTCTAAAGGCCTGGAAACATACCCTAAGCACACGCACTTCATTCACGCAATAACGTTCACATTCATCAGCTATATTGTATGGTCTATCTTCATTAAAACTGTTGTAGTAGCAGTCAAAATCTTTACGCTCACCATCACTCATGTTGGTGTAGTTAAAGTAATGTTTGGGTGGAGGTAGCCCTACGCAATTCAAAGTTTCGTTAGTGAGGAATGCGCAAGGGAAATACCCTTTTGAAACTTCAGCGTCTTCCCCCATGACCTTGGGCAGCTTTGCTAATCTACAAGGTGTGAACAGCAGGGTGTTTTTACACTGTACATTACCTCTTATCTGCATCTGTATTAGTTTGTTTCCTCTTTTCAAGGGATCACCTGGAAATATCGCAGACGACTCGTGTTCAAGCAACTCCTTCTAAAGGAACTGTGTGTCAAATTTCGCCCCGTTATGGGCAAGAATATACCGTTATTTTTTTTAACTTGTCCGCTAATTTGACAATATAGGATACAAAGAGTTTCACAGGGCTGCCGTGTGCAGTCGTTTTAAAAACGTTTGTCCGTTTTCCACATTTGTGGCACTCTCTGTAAATAACCGGGGAATTGAAATTAAGAGTATAAGATGTGGCACTATGACCCGCAACACGGAATACTCTGTCAATATCTACCATGAAGTTGCCCATATTGAAGGCTGTACTACTTTGAGAGGCCTGCATTAAACGGCCCAAGATATATTCTATGTCTACAGCCGCCAAACGTCTGAATGGTATTACTACCCAAAAATCATCTACGTTCCCGTCATCTGACCCGAATCTGAAGAACAACCTCGTCCGGACTTCACGTTCGTTGCGGTTCTGAAGGGCAAACTCCACAATACGTTCAACTACCCGTCACAGTCCGTTGGTACCGATTTCTAGTTAGGGCAGGGGTGTGGGTACAGGCGCGGATCCAGGGGGGGTCGAGGGGGTCCGGACCCCCCCTGCTCACGGTGACCAACGATTTTTCGATTGCGTTTGTTTGCTCCTATATATGAAAAATAAGACCTGAAGACTTAAAATGGCTTAAGGTACATGTATCCCGGTTGCCACAAAATTAATTTCCTTAAAAAGAATAAAGAAAAAAAAGTTTATGGCCGATCCTGAGACATTTCAGACCTGGCCTGGGTGTGTGAACAAGCAGGATTTTGATAACGGGAATATACTTCAAATCCATCTAAAGCTATCTTCAAATATGAAAATTTCCTACCGAGGGGGGGACACCCCCCTGGCACTCGATTCGCTCGCGCGTGCTCGCCTTCGGCCGAGGACATATCAGTAACGAGCCCCACCAAGACTGGACCCCCTCTGCTTAAATTCCTGGATCCGCCCCTGGGGTAGCGGTACGCACCAACTCGAATGTTATACCATCCTCCACAGTATGAGAAGCTGTTGTGGAGGAAGTACCCGGAACTGAATAATGGGGCATATTTGAGGAAGGTACTATTGTGGGGGTTGTGTCATAAGACGTACAGGGTTGGGGCGCTATTACTGGGGGTCTAACAACCGGCGCAATCCTGGCACGCCATATACCTGACCTGGAGGGCTCTTCATCATGCTTCCGCTTTGAAATGTCGCATGCTACAGGTGTCGCTGGTGAGGGTTCGTCAGCGGAGAAGGATTCTGTAGCTACACGGCCATCGGGTTCATCTGGGATATCGATGATGGGGGGGTTGTACATCGTCGTCATTCACGGTTCTGTGGAAGAAGAAGCAAAATATAAGGAGCAGCACTCAAAATTTGTAATATTTTCTAAATGACCCACTTAGGGGTGTGACGTGTTAGAGATGGAATCTGCAGAAAAATTCAGGTTCACAAGCCCCTCCACATGTATTATAGCTGGCCCTACAGGATGTGGAAAAACTGTATTTATGCTTAAAATCATTAACGATAAGGGGAAGATGTTCTCAAAATTTTTGCATAAAGTAATATGGTGCTATTCCACATATCAGTCAGTGTTTAACAAGTACCAAGATGAAATTTTGTTCCACAAAGGTGCATATGACGTTAATTCGTTAAAAGGTAATGAGCATACAGTTATTGTAATTGACGATCTCATGTTGGAAATGGATGAAACGTTTGCTGAGACATTTACAGTGTTCTCCCACCATCTTAACATAAGCGTATTTTTCATCACCCAGAATCTATTTTTCAAAAATAGATACATGCGCGATGTGTCGCTAAATACACAATATCTAGTCTTATTCGCACAATGTAGAGATGTGTCACAAATTGGGTATTAGCCAATCAAATGTTCCCGAATCAACGTAAGGAGTTTTTGAAGGTTTATAAAGAAGCCACAAGTCAGCGTTATGGATATTTGCTTTGTGACCTTCACCCGCAAAACACGTTTAGGGTGCTTCTAAGAACGAATATATTCCCAAACGAATCTGAAACGGTGTATATTCCAGAATGACAAAAAGGCTGAAGAAATATCGTGAATTAATAAAAATCTATCAACGATTGCCCCGGGCACTGCAACAGATGTTTGTTAAAAATATCGACTCCGACTTTTTAAAATGCATCTGTGAAATCTGTCTTAATGCTATAAAATGTAATGTGCCAATGAAACCCCCTCAGAAGGCTCGCTTACGTCTTTACAAGAACATAATACGAACGCTCGCTCATAAAAGTCAAACTGTCGTGAAGAAAAGGCGAATTATTTTACAAAGAGAAGGATCATTCCTACCCATCTTATTTTCAGTTTTGGGCCCTTTACTGACTAGATTAATATAATGAAGAAGGTGGTAGTGATTCCGCAGGAGATGTATACTTCATTGCAAAGTTCAAAGATTCCAGACACGGCTCTAGAACCTCGCAAAAGTAGGCTTAAAAGAATGGAAAGCGAGTTGCTTGCCCTATTAAAGAGTGAAAAGTCACCTGATGAGATTTTAAGTATTCGACAGAGCTCCCCGTGGTTATTAGGCACAGCGCGAGTAGCGCTGAGCATGGCGACACAGAACCTGGGCTCGACGTTAGAGATGACCAACCAAAGAATAACGGAACACAACACATCGAACATGTGTTAAAAAGCAGTCTCCCACATACATTGAGGAATAAAGGCTTAAGTCTTTATAATCTTTTGAGTGAGGACCCCATCATACAGTGGGCCGATACAGGCGAGGTCATTGTTGAAGGAACAAGGGCACAAGGATCCAACATCGTTGACATTGAGGTGTATGCTTCATTGCAAAGTTCAAAGATCCCAGACACGGCTCTAGAACCCCGCAAAAGTTGGCTTAAAAGAATGGAAAGCGAGTTGCTAGCCCTATTAAACAGGAATGAAGGCTTAAGTCTGTATAATCTTTTGAGTGAAGACCCCCTCATACAGTGGGAGAGTTGCTAGCCCTATTAAACAGGAATAAAGGCTTAAGTCTTTATAATTTTTTGATTGAGGACCCCATCATATAGTGGGCCGATACAGGCGAGGTCATTGTTGAAGGAACAAGGGTACAAGGATCGAACGTCGTTAACATTGTTCATGATCTGGTGAGAAAGTGGGAAAGGCCCTCACCAACAGGATGGAAGCATATTAAAGCAAGACTACAACAAATAAATGTCCCCAAATCATTGATAGGTAATCTGAATAGGTTAAAAGAACTGGAACAAGTCTCGCATGTGTCACAACTGTGTACGCCATCGCCCCCAGCAACAGCGTCTCTGAAGAAGAGAAAGAAGAGAACAAACGGCCAACCTTATCCACGTGTCTCTAAAATACGCAAATGGCTAACATATTAAGTAAACGCTATTATGACATTTCTAACCCCGCCTCCTATGGTGGCGTTAATAGACTGTACAGGTGTTTACGGAGTAGGGAAAAAAGATGTTGAGCGGTTTTTGCGGGAGCAGGATGCTTATACACTTCATAAACAGCCATACAGCCATGGACATTGTGACGGGGTTAAACAAGAGTCTTGAAAAGTCGTACATGACAAATGATTTACTTTTTGAAGTCGTAAACATAGACACGCCTGCATGCACATTGACGTTAAAATCAACGCCTAGTAGAAATATTAAAGATAAAGAGCTGTTCACAATTGTGGCTGAGGACCGATATAGCGCAGCTCTCCAAAGAGATACCTTTCACGAGGCACAGCATGACTTGTCCAGCTTAATGTATCAATTGAAGATGGAGAAATTGGGTCAAATCTCTCCACCTCCAGACTTGTGCTATATTTACAGCAATATCGTAGAGAACTAATTTGTTGGGGACACCCAGGCGCGTCTGCTGCGCATTGCACACATCCCCAACCATAGAGGGAAAAGTTTGAGCATTACATATGACAAGGCCCATTATGTGAATGTTGCGACTCATCTATTAACCAACATCTCGATATATATAAGAACGATTGAGGGAAAAAATTTCCCATTCGGTGATGGAAGCTTAACAGTGAAACTACACTTTCGCCGTTTATAATGACCCGAAGGCCATTCACAGTCTATCGAGGGGTGAGATACCAGCGTGGGAGTGGGCTTGGATCCATTTTTTCATTCATACTACGCACCGCTGTCCCACTGTTGAAGAGGGGTGCCAGGTACCTAGGGAGGAAGGCGTTACAAGCAGGTTTTAACGCGGCAGAAGATATAATGGGTGGAACTAAGCCTAAAGAAGCTCTAAAAAAACATTTAAAACGTACACGGGACGAAATCATCAAAGATGCAAAGAGAAAAATGCGTGGTGGCGGAAAGAAGAGATCTGCCAGGAAGAAGGGGTTAATATCACGTGGCGCTAAACGTAAAAGAAAATAAAAAAAAAATGCTCTAAGCGTATGAAGCCTATGAGTGACTGATAATTTTTTTTAACTGATATAAGCTGAGGACACTACTCTCACATATCATAGGCTGATTACTAGTTGTCGAGAGAGTGGCACGATTTTTGACTCGTCATGGCGCGTTTCATCCATCCATGTAGTTCACAATGCTGTAAATCGGAACTGTCCCTCTTTGATATGCCCCCCAATCAGGTCTCTATTGAGCATAGCGACTTTATTACAATTAACCCATTAAACACAATTAGTTCGCCGAGTAACCCTATAGAATTCGTGATACCCAGCTCAGGCCTTTACTTTTTTGACCCGAGTTGCATGCACATGTACGCTAAACTGCGTATAACCCATTCTGATGGAACGGATTGCGATGATAGTTACTCTGCGTACCCTGAAACCAACTTTTTACACTCCATATTCAGCCAGTGTGAGGTGTATTTAAATCAGGTTAACATCTCGGCAGAAACGGGGTATTATCACCTACGAGCCTATCTGGAAAATGTCCTCACCTTTTCAAAAGAAGCGAAGGACACCTTTTTAACCGTCGAGGGATATTACCATACTAAAGATGAAAATGGTATAAAGGATAAATTTAAAAATTCTAAAAAAAAGATATACGTGTATTTTGGACGTCTTCATGCAGACTTCACATTCCAGGAGAAACTGCTTATGAACGGGGTGGATATGAAGTTGAAGCTCAACCGCACGAGTCCTGAGATCTGCATAAATCTGGGGTCTGATCAAGAAGATGGCGCGAAACCCGTTGTGATTCACATCATAGAGACGTATACTATACAAGGTGCCCGCCGCGCCTCGAAGCAATTAGGAAACGTGGCCCTTGGAGTGCTACCTAAAAGGATATTAATTGGAATGCAGGACCACGCCTCGACGAATTCGAGAATTTCAGCCTTAAAAATATAATTCTATACGTAAATGGCATCGCTTTGGGAGGGACTACGATTACGGATAACTCATCAGACGCTGTGTTCCCGCTCTGAGCGAGAGCTTATAGTAGTCTGGCTCATAATGCAGGTGACTGTGATGAACTTGGGTTTGGCGTAACGCAGAAAGAATTTGTCGAAGAATTTAACATTTATTCATTTGATGTTACACCTGACTAGTCTGCTGGCGTAAATACACACTTAAGTCCACAAGAGTGGGAATATGTCAGTCAGGTTGGACTTTGCCAAGCCTATAGACGCGCCTATTCGTGTACTCGTGTACCTCGAATCACAAGCACTAATAGAAGTTGACCGTTTCCGGAACGTCGTCACAGACTTTTAAAATGGACGCGAATACACTCCAGAGAGTAATGAAAAGTGACCAAATCACACGCTCCAAATTTGTCGACGTGTTTGCGAAAAATGAAATATTGAAATTGCCAACCACGAGAAACTGGTACGGGATTATCGTGAACACCGACATTGTGGCGTGTGAGGGGATTCATTGGTTTGCAATCTATTTTAAAAATAGGGAAAGAATGTACTATTTTGACTCACTCGGCACTCAGCCGAGAGAGAGAGGGAGAGAGAGAGAAAGAGAGAGATAGAGAGATTTGTACATACAGTATATAGGCTCACCTTTGCTTTCGATGGCTTCGGCAGAATTGTTCATTCTGGCGAAGGTCAAACTTTCACCTCGTTGATTAACCCAACTGGCTGATCAGGGGCCTATAAGACAACGGCCGCTCGGCTGAAGTCTCAATATGCGCTTGGCTCCTGCCAGGCGAACACCTCTCTTCCTCTCTCTTCTTCTCCTCTCTCTTTCTCTTGGGGATAACTCCGCCTCCAAGTTGCATAACCCTTGTTGCTCTTGCAACAACCCCCCTCCCCCGGGGGCCTTGCAACAAGGGGGATGGCACTGGTGCTGGCACTCTTGCAATATTGATCAACATTTGCAATTGTATTGCACTCTCTCCTTTTGCGCCCATGCTACTGGAACACTCTAACAGAGAAGATTTATGAAGGCCAACAGAAAAGTTTACAGAAATGCAATTAAAGAAAAAATACTCGAATGTTGGGACAAAATAACATTAGCAGAAATCAGAAAATGTATCATGTCGTGAAGAAAAGGTTAAGATTAATTTTTTAGCAGGACGGCGGGCATACTGATCATATTTGTTGATAAGATGTGAATTATAAAATTTTTCAATTTATGATATTCATTTTTTTTACCACATACCTCATTGTTCCCTCAACTGTGGAAAAAGTATTTTATGTAGAGGTCTGAAATTTTTATGATGGCTTACCAATAGATTGAGGTAAAAGTTATGTAAATTTTGGAAATCTGACTGCATATTTTTTAACTTATTGATGTTCAAATCTCAAGGCGTTTTTTTTGGGCTACCCGATATATTCAGGACGTTAAAGTGAACAAAAAGTTCCTTGAATATAAATAAATCCGCAATCGCTTCGTTTCCGAGATACATTGCTTGTTTGCCGAGGACGATCCAATTAAAATGAAAGTCATTAAAGTTTATCAAAGTTTATTTACAACAAGTGTTCAAAATCCTCAGCGATGGATTGGGTGGCATGGTCCCGTCGCTTGGCCACCAAGGTCTCCGGACCTAAATGCAATTGACTTTCTTGTGGGGTTTTTAATAATCTTGTTTATGCGAGAAAATTTAATAACATAGATGAATTGTGGCAACGTGTTCAAAATTGTTTAGAAACAATACGCTACCATGTAAGTGTTTTTTGAACGTATGCAGCAAAACTTTCAACGACGCGTTGAAGTATGTATTCTGATGCAGGGAAACCATTTTGAACACTGAACTTTAATGACTTTCATTTTAATTGGATCGTCCTCGGCGAAAAAGCAATGTATCTCGGAAACGAAGCGATTACGGATTTACATGTTCATATGAACTTTTTTGTTCACTTTCACGTCCTGAATACGTATACAAATTTTTGAAACAATTTGATAACACCCTGTGTTATATATATATAGATATATATATATATATATATATATAGAGAGAGAGAGAGAGAGAGAGAGAGAGAGAGAGAGAGAGAGAGAGCTGTGTTTTCCACCTAAATTTATCTAGTGTCACACTACAATATACAGTATAGTGGTACAAATGTAGGAGTTACCCCATTTTTATGATTGTCTTTGCTGGAGCCGGAGTTAAATGAAAATAGTCGGAGCTGGATGCTCATGAGGAGCTGTTATGGAGAAACTCCGCTGAAACAAGGGTTGCTGGAGCTGGAGCACTGACAACCCTACCGAAATTGTGATTGGACCTACTTTGCAATTCTACTGAGACGAGCTTCCACTCTGGACCTTTGCATTTAGTATTGCTTTTTCTGTCAAACTTTTCTAAAATTTATACACACACAAACAACAGTTCTTGTAGCTGTTTGTAGTGACGCTAAACCCACTTAGCCAACTAATAAACAACCTAATCAAAGGCTACTTGATGAGACCAAGGGAAAAGAACAGTCCAAAAATATCTCACTTGTTCTACATGGATAGGCTGACCATACGTACCGTTTTGAACGGGACAGTACCGTTTTGTTTATATATCCTGGCCGTCCCGTCGTTTTAATAAAATGTCAATTTTGCCCCGTTTTTTAATAAAAACTATAAATATACTTTAATATTGGTCAATCATAAATTATTATTCATAACCTATAAGACTTTTGTAATATTTCTCAAGGAAATATGGTCAGCCTATACATGGATGACTTAAAACTGTATGCCCCAAACAAAGCGAGGTAACAGATGAGATCAGGGAGTAAAAAAGTTCTCAGATGACATCCAGATGGAATTTGTTCTTGAGAAATGTGCCACCGCCATACTAAAGAAAGGCAAAAGGTGGACAATATCATGATAGAAGAATTAGAGCAAGAGGCTACCTATAAATACCTGGGAATGGAAGAATCGGAAAATATGGGAATGACATCATGAAAGAAAGACTGCGGAAAGAATACATAAAAAGAATAAACTAATCCTGAAATCCCCACCTAAACAGTAAAAATAAGATCTTATTCATAAACTCACTGGCAGTACCCGTACTGTCATACAGTTTTGGCATAATCATTTGGACCCAGCTAAAAATCAACAAACTGGATACAATCACCGGAAACATGCTCCATGCACATAAGATCATATATAAAACCAATGCACACCAAAGCTATACCTGCCAAGGAGGGTCGGTGGATTAGGGCTTGCGCTAATAGACCAAGTGCACAAAGCCACAACAATAGGATTAGCGCAGTACATAAAGGAAGGAGAAGGAAGGCTAGTCAGATTTGTAAGAGACCATGAACATGAAAAGCCTCGAACAACATCACTTTCAAAGAAGTCAAATGACTACCTAGTGGACACCGGCACAGACCTCAACAGCTTGAAGACATTGTAGATAAACCTCTCATGGAAAAGATAAGCACTATAAAAGAAAGTATAACAGAAAAAGATCAGAAGAAAAGGAGAACTGGGAAGAGCACAAATTCAGCAAAGTATACAAAGAAGAGGTGCTAAACAGAGCATACTTAGAGAGGGATAAACCGTGGAGTTCCTGGTAAGAGGATCACTGAGACCAGAAGATGAACGGCTGATGGTGGCACCACAAGACCAGTCACTACGGACAAACTGGTTCAAAAGAAATATTGAGGGTAAAAATGAGACTGGGATGTGCAGACTGTGCTCAAAGAGCCCAGTGACTGTGAGTCATACTATCTGGATGCGAAGTACTCCTACACAGAGAAAACTACACAGACAGACACAATGCAGTCTGTAAGCTAATTCACTTCAAACTGTGTAAAAAATATTAATAGAGCTAGAAACAGAAAAGCATTGGGAACATATTTCACAAGGAATAGAAACAATGATAAAGTACTGCTCCTATATGATCATGAGTTACCAACTGACATCAGAGTATCAGGATGCAGGCCAGACATAGTAGTGAGAGAGAAGGAGGGTAACAAATGCCTCTTGGTGGAAGTAGGAGTCCCAGGGGACTGGAATGTAGCTAATTATGAAAGGGAAAAGATCTTAAAATACCAGAGACTCAAACACGAGATACGGAGGATGTGGAATGTAGAACCTGAGATCATCCCGATAGTGGTGGGAGCGACAGGAGCAGTAAAACAATCTACAGTGGAGTTCCTGGACCAACTGCCCATAAGTATAACATCTGGAGAAATTGTAGGGGAGATATTACGATACAGCACCTCTATCGTACGCCTGGTGCTAGGCTGTACCTAAAAATTCCTTAGGGTTAAGGTTTAACCCCGAAAATAAGAATCTCTCCAACTGGAGTAGAAGGGAAAAAACAAAAAAAAAGAAAAAATAGCTAACACACATATCCTCCATTTGCACACATGTACACGAAACCTAACTGGTAAATGCACATATACATAAAGAAAACCGGATTGTGTGCTGAGAAATGAACACGAAAGCGCTTAACTTATTTTTTTTTCTCTGTGGAAAACTATGCATACGTGAAAAAACAAAATCGAGGTCATTCACATAGGGCTAACCTGCAGTTCTAAACGTACAGAAGAGCCTGTTCGTATGTTCACACAGAAACCGTTATATATATATACTATATGAAAGATTATAATTTCAATAAAATCTTATATATACAGTAGATGTAAATTACTGACCTCAATTTTACCATTTTTTGTTTGCTTTTTTCTTCAAGAAGAAAGCTAATTCAATCACAGTGCCTTTTACAATTCAAATCAGCATTCTAAAATTCTTTAAAAATTTTAAAATTCCCAAACCAATTTCGTGTTTTCCACGAAGTGTTTTTAGGTGTTCGGCCGGGATTCTGAGCAAAATCACAGCATTCGAGATCAGCAGATCAGTATGTCATTTTTAGTCACACACACACACACACACACACACGCGTGTGTGTGTGTGTGTGTGTGTGTGTGTGTGTGTGTGTGTGTTTCGCAAAGTGTATCATTATTTTATTTATATAATATTAATGATAAAAGGAAAGTACATTTAGCGTTAGTCTGTCCAGACATTCTTGTTGCAAAAATGTTTTGTGAGACAATAATTTTATTACAACTATAAATAAAGCCGAATTTTTTACATGCTGATAAACAGTATTATTTATTATGCAGTTTGCAATAACCATTTGGCAAAAGACTTTCCTAAAAGAATATCGGAATTAGCAAAAGAATAAAAAAAAAATGTAATGGAATGATAACCTTTAACTAGAAGCTCAATAATTAGAATCAAACTCACCTTCACTTTAAAACTGTGGTCATAAGCTACAGTAATGTCTTGCTGGAGAATCCTTTTGAAAGTAGTAGCCTACATTTTCAAAATATTTTAGGAGACAAATATTATGGGGGCTGTATGTCAAAGAAGTACTTGTCATCAAATGTCTGCAATGCAATATGAAATAGGGTAAAACCTGCCATCCCCAATAATAATCCGTTAGGAAGACCAGAAACTGGCATAGCCTTCAGATCAATTAATGCGGACCATTGCGCTAACTCCTATATTATAATTACCAGCACCATCGGAAGTCGAATCCCCGACCTCAGTGGAAGGTAACGATGTTATCCACTGACCTACGGGTGCTGGCTACCAACCCCAATATCAAAGGTTTGCAAAATGAATAGCTAGGGCTATACATCCCATGTAATGTACGTCAGTACTTGAATTTTTAAGTAAAAAATTGAAATCGTATAAAACGTTGGCTTGCAGAACTTTAGTATCACAGTATCACGAGTGTATCAAAACTGTTATGTGTATCGGTGTCGGCTATACATTAACGTTGTTATTTGATGGGGTTGTTTAACGGAGAGAACCTAAAGCTTTACGGGAGACCCGAACCACGGGTCGCTACATGATCTGGACACAGAGAATGGTCTCCCATCCAACTACTAACCAGACCCAATGTCTGACTGTCGTAAAAATACAAATAATACAGTGTTCTGCAAATGAGATGGAACAAATATACAAAAAACTGACAAAGTACCGCCAGTTTTGACAAAGTTGTGGTGCACAATACTTAGGCAAACCATTCTACTTCTGATTTATCGCCAAGTTTAAAAGACACTCACCTTAGGAATGAACAATGATCTTTTAAATATAGACACTTTAAGGGATGTACGTCAGTTTTCATTACCATCTGGCAAACTTGAAATGAAAACCTGAAAGGTTAATATGCATCAACAACTACAACAATGAATCTAACACTTTTCAAATACAATCGTTACGTTAGGTAAGCATTTAAGAACCAGTAAACAATAAATTAAAGATGGATTCAGGACCTGAAAACAATAAAAAAGTTTATATAAACATATGGCCGAAATCGCTTTGTTGTCACCTGAGATAACATTTACATAATACACAGACCTAATGTGCAAGGAACAAGAAATCCTAGAAATCCTATAGTCCGAAATCGAAAAACAGTGGTAAGTGGCAAATGCTAAAGTTTTTTTTTTCATGATGGAAGCCCAACGCGGGGAACGGGTCACTAGAGCAAAGAGGCCCCAAAATATGACTTCAATCACCAGCTATCTGCTAAACAGATAGGAACCAGCTTTGGGTTCCAACCTAGACAACTACAATACATTCAAAACCTCAATATAAGCAAGAAACTCGTTGCATTTACGTCGGATTCAATTCACATCAAATAAAAAAGGTAACTATTGTATTTTTAGCCAAAATCCAAAACTTAAACCTTAACCGGCAACTTTGCACGTCCATTTTGGAATCGCTTTTTATTTTTCCTTGTAAATGTGCATCATTTATTAATTTTACGTGTTTAATTGTAAAATTCATCACACACACACACACACACACACAAACACACAGGCATAGAAACGGGGCCGGATTAAGACCTTTAGAGGCCCTAAGCACTTAAAAGATTTTGGTGCCCCATATATATGTAATTCAAAATATAAACAAAAATAAACCATAAAATAAAATTTTATTTTTTGAAATGAAACAAAACTTACAGTAAGATGGAAAATAATGTTTATTTTTGTATACTTCCACTTCATTTATATTTGAAAAGTTTTCTCCTACTTTTTTTAATTGCAAAGTCTTTGATCAGATCCTCAAAACTAATCTTACGTAACACATCTGCTTCTATACTTAGTAGAGATAAGGCATCCAGCCTGCCTTGTTGCATAGTTGTTCTGTTGGTATTTTTAATATACTTCAACTGAGAAAATGAACGCTCAGCTGAGCAATTTGTGACCATTAATGTTAAAAATATACGAAAGGCAATTTCTACATTTGGGAAGGCACACTCAATATTGTCTTCTACAATTATTTTATAAAGTTCAGCATGACTGAATCTTGTTTTTACATTTTTTTTTGCACTGAACTTATGGCACACATATGAGTGAAACTGCTGAAGCTCAGCAGAGAAATTAGTGTTCAAGTCCTCTGGGTAAGCATCAATCATCTTTTTACAACCCTGAGAATACCTTTCAATTTCAGTAGATGATGAAGTGGTGACATTATGTGGCACATCACTTAGAAAAGAAAATCTCTCTGCTATTTCTTTGTATATCTCTCCTCTTCTTCTCATCTCAGTTTCAAGTTTGTCAACAATTGTGTAAAAGGTGGTGATAAGAAATTTATCTCTGGCATTCAGATATACTTCTGGTGCATCTCCGTCATTGGGTACCTTCTTTCTGATACGTTTGCGAGTTTGAGCTGCCTTGTAATCAACATCTGGTAGCATTTCCTTTGTAGCTGCTTCATATCTTTCAAATTCATCTCGTGAAGTGCACAGTTGGTCAGCTAATGATCCATACAGATCTGCACATGTTTTTAAGTTCACATCCTTATTCTGTAGAACTTTGCTTACTCTATGAAAATTTTGCAAAATCTCATCCCAAAAATTCAACATAAAAACGAATTCTAGCTCTTGCATCTTATTTGCAATATTATTTGCTTCTCTTCTAGTGTCTCCCTTTTGTGACTGGTCTTCAGCTATACATTCTAACGCTTCTAAAATTTTAAGGAAAGATTTCAAAATTGCTGCTGTTGCCATAGCATGTGCCTCCCATCTGGTATCAGAGAGGGATTTTAAGACACTTTCATTTCCAATACAACCTTTAAGAATTTCCCACCTGCTGGTTGAGGCTAAAAAAAAGGTATAGAGCAACTGCACTGTAGAGAAGAAATTAACCGCCTCTTGACAGCAGTCAACAGCACTTCGGCCTACCAGATTTAGTGAATGGGCTGCACAGGGCACATATATAGCAAACTTGTTTGTTTCTAAAATTTTTTGCTGCATCCCCTTATAACGCCCAGACATGTTGGCAGCGTTGTCGTAAGATTGACCCCTACATTTTGAAAAGTTTAGCTTACAAACTTCACGTAAGTACTGCAACACCTGATTTGCCATTTCCTCACCAGTATGGCTTTTCATTTTCAGAAAGGTTAAAAAGCGTTCAATAGGCTGTCCATCTTTTAAGTACCTAAGTACAACACTTAACTGATCGATATGTGATAGATCTGGTGTTGAATCAACTGACAAACTAAAATAACCAGAAGATTTTACTTCGTCAACAATGAGTGCGTGGACCTTTTGAGCCATTAGTTGAATGAGTTCCTCACAGGTGGTTTTGGACAGGTAAGAAGGATTTCCTTTGCCAGAATTTCCATATTTCAAAATGTGACCTGCTAAAAATGGATCAAACCGGCTTATGAGCTCAAGCAGCCCTAAAAAATTCCCATTCTGCAATGATCCAAATCTTTCTTCTGTTCCTCGAAAAGACAAGCCACGTTCAGCTAACGTACAAATAACAGCTATGACACGCCTCAAGACATGTTCCCAGTAATCACACTCTTCCTGAATTTGTTTTTCCAACTGTTGTCCCAACCCCGCACCTTGTCTGCGAGTTAAGTATGTTAGCATAGAGTCTCGGTGAGTAGTGCTTTTTTCATGATGATCAATTACAATAGTATTTCGCCAGTCACTGAACCCTTCTCTTATAACAAAATGTGAGACATTTTTAGGAGCAAACAGTTTACAAACATAACAGTAAACTGATCCTGTTGATGGTGAATACAATAACCACTCTCTCTTGTATTTCTCACCATTGGCTTTTGTCCCAACGAAAAGTTTTTGTGAACAGTATCTTGCTGGTTTGCCACTACTGAAATGCCGGTAAGACTTGTCAAATGGCCCATTGTGGTGTTGACAGTCACTGGGTCCACAAGCAATCCAATAAGCCACATCATCAGCAGAGAAATCAAGCCACAACCCTGGATCTTTTGCTATATTTACTTCATCTTCTGCAGACTGATTCATTTCACCACCATCACCATGGTCCACTAAACTTTCATTTTCAGCAATTATTTCAACCCCAGAATGTCTTGTAAAGCAACTTGAATCAACATTTGCAGTAGAGGTATCAAGAGAATTTACAGGCAAAGTGAGATCAGTAGTGAGACATGTGGTAGATGAACCTGCTTGTGACACCTCGGTGATTCCAACGTCATCATATTTTGATTTTGAAGTGATCAAAGTGGTATTTGTGTCCACTTCTGATGACGGAGATTGGTTTTGATTCAGAATCGGTATATCATGTTGACGTTGTGGTCGTGGAACTTGTGTGAAGAAATCAGTCAGCTTTGCAGTCTTGGACTCTAAATCCAAAGTCTTCTCTTGTTTCTCTTTTGATAGTTTTCGCTTTTGTGCACCACTTAACTGAACACGTTTCATCTTGGTTCTTGGGGTCTGTAAAATACAGAAATAAAAAGAATATTTTATTTGTATATTATGTGGCAATCAACACAGTTACACATATCACAATCTTGGCTTTGTTCTTTTATTCTCAGAAAGACAAAATGGGAACCGTACACAACCAAAGTGGCAATTTAAATATAAGTGGCAATTAAATATAACTCAACCGAAATATCAACTCGAAATGTTGAATACAAATCAAATCGAAAGAAGGAACCAAAAGAAGGAACCGAAAGAAGGAACCGAAACCTATAAAATAAAAATACTTAACATTAGAATTAATAATACGCAATCTATAAAAATATCAATATTAACATTTCACTATTAACGAGCCACATTTTATATTTACATTTATTTATTTATTTAAAACACAATATTTAATTATAGGAAATATGAACATTTGCTTAGGGCCTAAATTGTCCTAACTACGTTTGATGTTATATATACATTACAAATTATTCACTCTGGTTATTACAATCTAAATTCTTTTATACTGTTATGACAATAGATAAATAAATTATAAAATAAAGATACGTGTATGATAAAATATTGTTATATATACAAATAAAGTACACTTCATAGACTTACCCTAGAGAAGAAGAGAGAGCAACAGATAAACTTCTTCAACGCTAATTAACTTAGGTCAGTATATCTTATTATTATAATGGCCGTGATAAACATCACTTGATACAACAGCAATATAGAGAGTTTATAGTTTCTTTTATTTTAATATTAATTTATATTACAATTCTATAAACCTAAATCTTTCTGTAAAACAATACCAAATGATTATGTAAAATATATATTTAATATTATATGCACAAATCACACGTTCAGAATAACTTCCTATAGCACACGAAAATATTTAATCTATATGTATTTTTAATATGGCGCTCAAAGATTTGATATAAACAAAATAATAACGCAAAGCGTAAAGTGTGTGATTACAACGAAATATATTTATTCTCTCAAAAGGGTTGTTGTTCACTACAAATTCAAACAATGAAAAAAAATAAATACTATATATGAATATATATAATTCAGTTTTCAACAGCTTATAGGCTATAAGCCGCGATTATAATAGTATAATAAATCCATGGTAAATCCGACAATGGAAAATTTCTGTGGTGCCCCCCTTCCCTTGATGCCCTAAGCACGGGCTTATTTTGCTTAATGGTTAATCCGGCCCTGCATAGAAAGAGAAAGGGACGATAGAATGCAGTACTATGGGTTCATTTATGCCGACTAGTGGGGTACGTAGTCGGGAGGGTGGAGGGGGAGTGCTAGTGCCAAGGGGGATGGGGGGACCTCCCAAAAGTAAAAACCTAACCTAACCGTATATATATATATTATATATATATACACACACACCGGGTGATTACAAATGATCTTCCCGCTTTTAAACATTTATTATGAAAAAACTAACAAAGCCACAGCGAAAAGCAAGATATACAAATAAAGAAGAACTAAAAAAGTTTTATTTACAAGCTATAGAAGTTCAATATGAGCTCCTTTTGTGGCTCTGCAGACATCAAAGTGGTATTCTGTTTCCCTCCATACATTTTGTAACATATCATACTGAACTTTTCTAACAGCCTCACGTATCCTTTCCCTCAAATATTCCAAAGTTGTTACCATTGGTGGAACAAAAACTTCATTTTTGACATAGCCCCACAGGAAGAAGTCAATGGGGGGGTTTAGATCGTGCGAACGAGTCGGCCAAGGAATGGGCCCCCCACGCCCGATCCAACGATCAGGCAATTGCTCATGGAGTAATGTTGTAACCTCAAAAGAAGCCACAAAAGTAGCTCATATTGAACTTTAATAGCTTGTAAATAAAACTTTTTGAGTTCTTCTTTATTTGTATATCTTGCTTTTCGCTGTAGCTTTGTTAGTTTTTCATAATAAATGTTTAAAAACGGGATGATCATTTGTAATCACCCGGTATATGTGGAGATACCCTACGATGTAACACATACACATAATAACGCAACAAACTTTATTAAAATACTCTGTACATTATTGATGCTGTATATTGTATTTGTATAGTACTTAATAATAAAGTGAGAAAAAAGTAAGAAAAAGGGTGTCTGACTATTAATAGAGACGTGTGAAGCGGTGGAAGGGTGGGAGGGAGGACGGGAGGAAAGGTTGCGGTGAGCACGAGCCGCTAGTACGAGCCAGTGCCTGTGTAAAATGAGTTAGTGATTTTTTAGACTCAAATTTCCGTTATAACGAATCTTACTTCTGTTATAATGAATTTTATGTCCTTATTAATCATTTCCGTTGAAGCGAAATTCTGTAAATTGAATTTCCGTAAAGCAAAGGATTACTGTAAATATAATACCCTGAGAATAATCGGTAAATATTTACTATTACACCGGACTTTCTACCGGAGACCG